>SJXQ01007810.1:1380856-1446208 GCA_006408695.1 Aepyceros melampus
CAGCACATACCCCACCCCACCCCCCAAACTCCCCCAGCCACAGTTGATGAAGTCATTACCTGGGGCAACAATGCTGACTTCCGGGAAGACAGATTGTATGGTCTGGCGGAGCAGCTGGTAACCCAGGGCCTGATCATCAGAGGGGCTGATAGGCAGGGGGTCAAAGGCATCCAACACGTGGAACTGGACCCGGTCATCAGCCACAATGTCCTTGGCTAGTTTTAGGACCTTGAGAGAGGAAACAAAGAAAGTCTGATTTCTTATTGATCTGCTATTCAAGTACTGTATGAATCTATACGGTCCTGATTTCTCTCCAGCAAGGCAGAGCCTTTACAGAGGAGACTCACTGTAGCTCTGAGACCTCAGTTTCAGCCTACTGGCTGTAGGAGATAGAATGGCTGTTCTTCCTGGAAATCTACAGCATGGTAGATTTAGGTTAGATGCTTGGGAGGCTTGCCTTATAGCCGTGAACTGGAACTAGAAAATCAGGATATTGGGTAATTTCCCTTAGGCTGAGAACCATGGGCTAGGTGAAAATGTAGGAGACAGCACAGTGGAAATCTCAACCATCTCGAGGCAGGGGGGTATATATATGACCTCACTTAAGCCTGGGAGAGTCTCAGACAGGTGGTGACAGGTCATACACTTTCTTCCTTCTCTGGGCATCCCTGCTTCCTGTTTGTAACCATCTGCACTGGGGCCAGGAAGATGAGCTCAACAGACAAAAAGTCAGAAGTTGGGGGGATAGTATTCAAGTTTTCTCTCTGAGCCTCCTTTCCTCAGGAAGGAACATGAGGAAGCTTCTCGAAATTTCAGTCTGAAGTAACTAAAGCTGAACTCAGCAAAAGTCCTGGTCCCAGGCAGGATGTAGACCAGACCCTGAGGATCAGATCACATGAAGCTGTGTGGGAATGGATGAGGATGCTGACAGTCTAGCCCCACAAACCCACCCAGCCACCTAGGGAAAGCTCCAGCACCAGTCTCAAGCTATCTGATAAACACTTGCTTTAGGACGGTCTCTGCCTAGAAAGGGGAGTGTCTGTCTCATAACTGGGGGGCATATCTCGAGAGGACCTCTTTTAGGTGTCAGGTCTGGAAAGGAAATGAGGGTTCCTTCTTCTGACTTAGAAACCATCATTTGAGGCAAAGCAAATTCTGTGCTGTTGGGCCGAGGGGGGGGCAATTCACTTGTCAGAGCTTATTTTCACTCCAGCACAGATGTCTCAAATACTCTGATACAAGAATTAATGTATAGTCTGGATATGTTCTTGACCCTCTGGAAGGCTTGTAAAGTCATCCCCAGAAGTGTCTGCTGTGCCCTGCCCCACATTACTTAAAGATTCCTGCCTCCAGAAACTGAAGAAGGCACATGGATCGGACCTCAATGAGCAGGTGGCTCAGCGGCAAACGGTCTGCCTGGTGATGCAGAAGACAACATGTTCGATTCCTGGGTGGGGAAGATGCCCTGGAGGAGGAAATGGCAGCCCACTCCAGTCCTCTTGCCTGGAGAATCCCATGGACAGAGGAGCCTGGCAGGCTACAGTCCATGGAGTCGCAAAGAGTGGGACATGATTGAGCACACATGCCTGCAATGAGCACTACAGAGCCCAGGTTTCCCACCAGCTGCTAGGTTAGGTCCGGACTCAAAGGCCTCGTTTCTTTATGTCTAGTACCAAGGATACAAAAGGTATGCAATGAATGTTGCATATATACATTTTAAAAGATGTGAAACAATAATAATAAACAAAACAACAGGAGTTGTCTCATTAAGTAATTTGCCCAAGGTTTATGGAGGTAGTATTGCTGGGCTGGGTATCTGACTTCACAAGGATGGTGCTTTACTTTTTCCAAAGTACCTACAGGTTGAAATGGCATCGAGTAGAGCCAGAAAGAGGGCGGTGTTCATTTAAGATGGATTTCTTAGTGGTATGAATTTTGAGCCAGAATTTGAAGGAAGGATATGAGAATGATGGAAAAGAGGCAGGAGACAGTCTGAGCAGGCACAAAACTCAGCCCTGTGCTTTGCGGAGCCACTCACAACTGTTGTCCCTCAGCGAGCTCCTTAGCCTTTGCGTCTCAGCTTGCTCATCTGTTAACAGAGGATAATAGTAGCACCTACCTGGTAAGGTGGTTGTTACCATGACTGGATGCGTGTAATATGCTTAGGCTGGTTCCTGGCACTCAATGTATGTTAGCTGTTATTTGCCTGTTTAGAAGGGAGGGACCACTCTGGGCAATAACCAGAGGCACAGGATGGGACTAAGAGGAGGGATTCATCAACGGCAATGGGGACCTCAAAGGCAGAGCACATTGATTCCTCATTTCTCTGAGCTCCTACAGTCCATATTCCCACATTATATTGTTTTCTATTTTAGGCAAAGCTGTATTTTCTTCTTGAGTGAATAAGTTCGAGGGCAAGGACAATGGGTACTTACAGTTAGCAAGACCAGCTTCCATCCTACTGTGAGGCTGGTCATCAAAGCAACCACGACAGGCTGTGCTTCAATATTTCCAGTGGCAGAAAGCTCACCATCATGTGTCTTAATCCATTTCATCTTTGAACAACTCTGTGATGAGCATCTTCTTAATAATGAACTGAGGTACAGGTTCCTGTAACATCTAACCTACTCATACCTCTTTTATTTATTTTTAAAATATTCTGTAGCGTCCACAGGGTAATGTATCAATAGTACTAGAGCCATCAGCAGGATCTCACCTCTGTTGAGAATAGAGGCCTGTGCTCTTGCTGCCTGAATGCTGTTCCCAGGTCTTTGCTCCTTTTTGGGTTTCATTGTAAATGCCTCACGAGAGAGGACAGTGTGTGTGCTCAGTCATATAGTCATGTAGGACTCTTTGCAACCCCACGGACTGTAGCCTGCCCGGCTCCTATGTCCATGGAGTTTTTAAGGCAAGAATACTGGAGTGGGTTGCCATTGTCCTCCTCCAGGGGGATCTTCCGAACCCAGGGATTGAACCTGCCTCTGCTGTGACTCCTGCATTGCAGGAAGATTCTTAACCTGCTGAGCCATAGGGGAAGCCCCTAAGAGAGGCCTGACCGCAGACACTAGCTGCTTACTGTCCCAACCCCACTCCACAACCATTTCATGACACACTGTCCTATGATTTTCTTTGTGGTGCCTGCCTCTTCCACTTGTTCACCCACTAGCATGTAAACATCTTTAGAATGGGAATCTTTGCCTGTTCACCACTTTCCCAAGTGCCTGGAAGAATGTCCAACCCATAGTAGCCACTGAATAAACATTTAGTGAGTGAATAAATGAAGGAAGGCAGGCATTTTCTGTAAAATACTATAGATAGGCGGGCATCCAGCCTCTGAGAAGCTCACTATCATGCAAGGTGCCATACTCCAAAACTCTGCTTTAAGTGAGGGCTCCCAGAAACATTTCCCAGTGGCCTTCTGTCTCCCCCTCAAGGACCACACAGGACAAGCCTTCCTTCCCAGGTGGCAGTCTGTTAGGTTTCTGAAGGCTCTTGTTCCTCACAGATGGGGCCACAAAGTTCATTCAGATCCTTCCTATAAAAACTTATGGGTGAGACCAGGTAAAGATGGACAAAGAGGGCTCAGGGAGCCATTCAGAATCAGGGCATGAGGAAGAGGCGTGACCGGGACAGAGGTACTGTGTGCTCCTGAGGTGATGGGGGCTTTCCATTCCCCAGGGGCACAGGGGAGCAGGGTGGGCCTCGGGAGCCCAGAGATCTCATCAGATCAGCGGGGAAGGAAGGCCACTGCGGCAGGGGACTGGAGAGGAGGGCAGCATGCCAGAACCTGGGGAGATGAAAGCCCCAGCTGGTGGAAAACAGCCTTTGGACAGGGCATGGAGTTGGAATGAGGCTGGAAAAAAACTGGTGGAAAGAAGCTCAGTGAGGGGAATTCAGTGATTTCCTGGCCCCATAAGCCCCCAGGGAGAGGACAAAGGCTGGCACTGGATGAAAAGCAGCAGAGCCCAGGGCTTACACTGTCCCAGTTCCCTGCCAATGCTGGGTGACTCTGGGCAGGCTGCCCCCAGCCCCTGCAATGCGGGCATGCCCCCCAGCCTGTCCGAGGACACACAGCATCCTCCATGGGGAGGCCCCAAGGAGAAAGGACCACAGAAATTGAAGTGCGGCGGACCCTTGATGACCCGCCAGGAAGATCATCAGGAAACACCCCCTGCCCCTTACCTTGCTTAATCCTGGAATATAATACTCATCTCATAGTTGTCAGGTGGGGTTTTTTGATCATTTTCAGAAGGATCAGATTTACCTTCTGAATTCTTTTTAGCTCAACCCGAGGTTTAAATAAGCTGGTCTTTCCTAGAGATGTCAAACGTTCTGTGTCTTTCTTCTCACCCTTTAGCTTTCAGCTCAGATATCACGTAGGGAAGTCTTGCCTGACCTGTGGACAGATTCTCATTCCTTCTTAAATTCTTCAGTAGCAGCAGCCCCCTTTCCTCACAGCACTCATGGTTTGCAATTACACGTTCATTTTTCTAACTTTTAAATTGACATTCATAGCAGAACATCACAAGTCTGTCTGCAACCTCTTCTCTCCAAGGGGTTACACACCCTTCCCATGGGATTTTATTGGCTCTACAGGTTTCAATTAATAATACTCCAGCCTCTGTCTCTATTATCTCTTTGGATCTAAGGTATTTATAACTGTCTATTAATATATTAGAAGGTGATTTCTAATTTCTAAACCATTATATTTCTATGAGAATTTGCTTTCCTCTTGAATTTCCAATCTTGGTTACAGGCACCAGCACCCGACCGACTACCATCACACACTGCGTCCTGACGAGCCCGCCTCTCACTCCTCGGCGGGCACCTACTCTACCCCATGATCATAGCCTCAGTTAAGACCTCCATACCCACTGCCTGAGATGTTGCAACAATTTAATTGTTTCTTCTTACTTCAAGGCTTCCTCAGGATTGCCACTAGCAGTGTTTCTCTAAAAGAGAATCTGAGTCTATCACAGGCCTGTGTGAAGACCTCTGACATTTGTCCACAGATTAGAGCCCAAACTTGTTGGCATGGCACACAAAGCCTGGACCCCCAAACTATCAATACAACTCCATTTTCATCTTCCATCACTTTTCCCAAAATTATCTACTCTTTAGATTTCATTTTCCCTGTGCCCTGAATGTCCTACTTCTGGGCAAATCCTATTTGTCCTTTAAGTCCTTTTCTAGTGGTTGGAAAAGCCTTTCTTGGTTCATAGAGGTAGCATCAGCTTCCTTTTTTGGCTCCGGTTCTATGGTAATTTGTTCATCTCTAATTGTAATAATCCTAGTATAGTGTGAGTCTGAAAGCACAGACTCTGGAACGAGTCCTGGATGTATAATACTGGGCATGTTACTTACCTGCTGTGTAGATCTGTGCCTCCATTTTCCCTGTTAAATGAGGATAATGTATTCCCCACTTCACAGAACGGCTGCAGGGGTTAACTGTATATGTATAGTATATGTATGCCTGAGCACAGTGCCAAGAGCACCGCAAGCCCACTATCCGTGTTGCTACTATTATCATTTCCTATTTACCATTATTATCATCACTCATCTCCCACTCCTAGACTCCACGTTCCCTAAAGCCAGAGACCTCCTATCCCAGCCAAGCACCCGGCACATAGGAAGTCTTTGAGAAATCACTGACCAGATGAGCCCCTGGGCCAGCTCCGCCCAGTCCCGACGGACACACTTCAGCGGGGCTGACCCAGTCTTCGGGAACACAGGGTGCGTACCTCCTGAACAGTCTGTGCAGGGTGAATTCGGAAGTTGATGATGGCCTCGGCCACAGGGGGGATGATGTTCATCTGGAGAGAGAACCAGAAACCTTGGCCTGAGCTGATCTCTAGTCCCCCACACCTGGCCCCTGCCCAGGAAAAGCCAACTACCACCAGGAGAGGGAGAGGAAGCTGATTTGACTGAAAAACTCAAGGCTTAATATTTTTAGCCAGCCACTGTCTTCTCTGGGCCCTTGACATGTGGTTATGTTCAATGCTAGAGGTCTGTCTCTGCTTCAGGCCAGACCTTCATGTTTCTTGGTCATGGAGGGGGTCACAGAGAGCTGCTCAGAGCAAGACTGCTTTCTGTGGGACTGCCAGGACGCCTCGATTTTGGCCTCAACAATGCGCTGGTGGTCTTCTATGGCGCTCTTTCCCAGGGTGCCTAGGACAGTTCTGCAGGGGTCAGTGTCAGTTCTTACTCAGGAGGGGCACTCCAGAGCCTCTGAGGCCCCATTAAGGCCCTGAGGGGGATGATCACTATAACTGATGGTGGTAGTGGTTTTCCATATCCTACTGTGAAATTTGTTCTCTGTCTGATGAGGAAAAAACTCAGGACTAATTAGAAAAGAGGGTTAAGCTATGGAGGGAATTTCTCCTCAGAGCCCACAAGAGAGGAGATTCCTCAATTGTGTCTCTTTCTTTGAACTGCTACAGTGCAGAAAAGCACCAGGCTAGGGCCAGGAGAACTGGGCTGATACAAACTGGTTGTGTGATTTTCAGATATGACAACCTCTTTGTGTCTCTCTCAGCTGGCTCCTCCTCTGTTAGGAGGACCAAATGGAAAAACAGATGTGAAAGTATTCTGGACAGATAAAAACACCATTCAAATGCAAGGACATAGTACACAGTACTATTATTTTGGTGAATTCTCTAGGCAGCTGGTGAAAACAGCTCAGGTGTGGCTGACATGCCAAAAACACCAGCCAGTCACAGCAGAAATCAATTCTGAGGCACCATTCACTTATTCTCAACCTGGGCTGCACATTAGCAGAGCTCTGCAAGGCTGCACTGGGTGAATGATCCTCCTGGGAGTTGTGCTGGTGGCAGTGGTAGAAACTGGAATGGTCTAACTCCTTTCAAGATTTCAGAAAAGCCTCCGCCCCGGTGAGCTAGTGTGGCTAGTTCAAACAGAAAAGCTCCTTAGCGGCTGGTCCAACTGAAAGTAGACTGATTTGCTGAAGAATAGTTCTCAGAAAAAAACTTTATCAAAGTATTGGTTCACCTGAGACTTACTTGTATAAAAGTAAACCTTAGGAGTTCCCAGGTGGTCCAGTAGGAGTCTGCACTCTCACTGCCAAGGGCCAGGGTTCAATCCCTGCTTAGGGAACTAGGATCCCACAAGCCAAAAAAGTAAATCTCATATAGAATTATATTTTTGAAGGCAACCCGGAATTTACCTTATTTTGGAGAATGAAAAAAGTAGTAAAGAGGTTGGGAATCTTAGGTTACATGACCAAAATGCTAGATGAATATATTACATGAAGAAAAAAACTTTATCAAAGTATTGTTTCACCTGAGACTTATTTGTATAAAAGTAAACCTTAGGAGTTCCCAGGTGGTCCAGTGGTTAGGAGTCTGCACTCTCACTGCCAAGGGCCAGGGTTCAATCCCTGCTTAGGGAACTAGGATCCCACAAGCCAAAAAAAGTAAATCTCATATAGAATTTATATTTTTGAAGGCAACCCGGAATTTACCTTATTTTGGAGAATGAAAAAGGTAGTAAAGAGGTTGGGAATCTTAGGTTACATGACCAAAATGCTAGATGAATATATTACATGTTAGATGAGTATGAAGTGAAGTGAAGTGAAGTCGCTCAGTCGTGTCCGACTCTTTGCCACCCCATGGACTGTAGTCTACCAGGCTCCTCAATCCATGGGATTCTCCAGGCAAGAGTACTGGAGTGGGGTGCCATTGCCTTCTCCAGGGGCTCTTCCTGGCCCAGGGAATGAACCTGGGTCTCCCGCATTGCAGGCAGACGCTTTACCGTCTGAGCCACCAGGGAAGCCCTGTTAAATGAGTATAGGTCACAAAAATTAACTCCCAAATGATGTCTCTTCACATCAGTGTAATGGTTATATTTTTGAATGGGCACAGTCCCAAAGAACCTGAGGGAGGCCTCTGAAACACACACACATGAAACTTGGCCAGCAACTTCATGGAGTTTGCAAGATGTCAGTTAGAACCCTCGCTCCTGAGGTTTACCCATCTGATGACATAGGACAGTTCAGCACTGAGCCTTCCTACTATCTAAACTATAGCCAGAGAAGGAAGGAGAAGCCAAGAAGATAAAGCCAAGGGATGGAAGCGTGTGTGGGAGGAGTCAGGTGGTGTTACCTTGATCCCGGCATTGAACATGGTGAGTGCCGTGGTGGTCCTGATCATCGGATTGGTTAAGTAATTCCTCTCCATCAACCTAAGGCAAAAAACTAAGGTCAGACACTGTCCACTGGAAAGAGAGGGTTGTAGGGTACCCCCTTTCCTGAACCTTGGAGATCTTAAAGACTAGGAGGGATGTCCTGTGTACCAGTTAGATGTAGTGTCTGGTGGCTGAGGGATGGTTAGTCAGGCCTAGTTAAGCCAAAGAGAGGAGATGGGGAAGTGGGTAGGTTTGGGGTGGGGATGTGAGGAACGGAAAGATAAAACTTTACCTGCTTACAAGGGGCCGAAATAGCCACAGGTTGTTCAAGACTATATTGGTAGGGAAGGGAAACTGAAAGGGAAAGCAACAGGTCAGAGGGTTTCAGAGGGGTCAGCATAACAGGCTCACTGTTCTGGGACCTGGGCCAATCCTTGCTTTAGACCCATCTCGAGGGCCCAGGGCAGTAGCCTCAAGGGTGAGTGGGAGCCACCTCCCTCAGAATGGTTGGTGTTGGGGCTCAGATTCTCAGCCTGAGCACTAACAGCCCCAGTGAACAAGCTGGGTTTTGGCTCAAGCCAGCAGCTGGAAATAGGGGAGAATGGGCAGAGCACTGGTCATCAGGAGGGCCCCTTTATTACTCTGAAGGCAGCTTCTCCACCACCCTTTCTTCCCCTTCCACAGCTGACCAGAGTCTGTGAGACTCCTCATACCTCATTTGCCAGCTGCTCCAGTGCCATCCTCAATGGCCCACTTTCAAACATGTTCGGCATTGGTGTCTGCTCCAGTCTGGAAGAGAAATGGAGCTCTCAAGACTCACCCAGCTCAGCAGTGCAAGGAGAAGATGGGAGACAGGACATTTCCACAGGCCTGGCCAGGAGGTCTCCTGCTTACCTCCCCCTCACCTCCACCATTCCAGATCTCCAAGCACAAGTGAGGCTACTGCTACTGTACTTACAGGAGCTGTCCCCGAGTACCAAGTCCGAGAGAGGGCACCTCAGTCTCATCGCACCTACCACACTGCAGCAAAGCTGTCAGCCTCTCCCACTAGTTGTTGAGTTCCTGGAGGAAAGGGACTGTCCATTTCTTCCCCGTGTGCCCATTACTGGACACAGTCTCGAACATGGTAGATAGTTAAATATTTAGCTGAAAGAATATACCTTTTCTTCCTACTCTGCAAGAAAACCAGCCAGAGGTAAGCTCTGCTGTTATAAACCCTGCTGTCCTCATCCACAGACACAGCCTTTGCTTATCTTGAAGTCATCTTGCTGGGGCAAGGGGAGAATTTAGACGGTTCTTTTCTAGCTTGTGATCTATAATTTCAGGCCTGGACTTTGGACTATTCCAGCTCCCTAACCTAGCTTTTGTCTGTTGGCCCTTTTTTGCCATATGGATAGGTCTTTTTCTGACCTATAACCCTTGCCAGGGTACTGCTAGCTCTGTCCTCCCTGTAACCTCCATCACGGCTTCTCAGCCCACCATCAGGACACGAAGCTTAGCCTCCTCAACTTAAAGTGGGGAAGTGCCAGGACTTCTAGCCGGAGTCTGGTGGGGGTAGCAAGGCCAGGAATTGCTTACCGGCTGACCGCGGCTGCGAGAATGCCTATGCTTGTTTCCTTTGGAGGAGCTGAAGAGTGGCCTGGAGTCATGTTGACTTGCAGCATGAGGTTAATCGCACCCTTCTCGGAAACTGAAACCCTGTAGCAGAGGATCAGAGAAGGCCCTCCTGACTTCCTCCCACCCTGAATGACCCCCAGGCCCATCTGTGCAGGCGTCTGGTAAGCCAAGAGGTCTGCTTCATGCTGCTTAAAGATTTTCACTTTAGAAGAGATAGGAAAAGGAGAGCTCAGACTTGGTCAAAGCTCAAGGTGACTAAAACAAGTGCGTGCCTGTGTATATGGCTCAGTCGCGTCCGATGCTTTGTGACCGCATCGACTGTAGCTCACTAGGCTCCTCTGTGTATGGGATTTTCCAGGCAAGAATCAGAGAGCAGGTTGATTAAAGCAAGAGGAGTAGGCTTATCGATAACCAGACTGAGGTCAGCTCCCATGTGAGAACCTCTGCTGAGGTGGGGCTGGAGTGCTATACTCACATGGCAAAGGGCTTCTTGAGGTGGGAAGAAAACCATCCAAGATGAAGCTCCCCTCATCCACCACGAAGGCTAGCTGGACGCCCCTTGCCTGTAGCAGGGCTGAGATCTTCTGAGCCCCGTTTATCCCTGATACCTGCAGATATTAAACCCAGAGCCACAGTTCTCCTCAGTCAGATCTCCAGAGATAGCTCAGAGAGACCCATTTAGCATAGCTGGGCGCTCCAGAGCCTCCCCATCCAGGCTCCTTCATGAGGGACAGGACCCTCCACAATCCTGCCTCAGAGAATCTGGAATGTCAAGAGCCGGAAGGGCCCAACCCCCTCATTTCCCAAACTGAGAAACCAGGACCCAGAGTGTGAAGTGATCTGCCCAGGGTCAAAGTAAGTGGCATCATTAGAAATAAAACACATTCATTGATCTGTCTGTCATCTCTCTTCCCGTTATACTGTGTTTCTCAAGGTGCAGCTGACGGACTATGTGCCTCCTGCAGATGTTACCAGGGAGTTTGTTAAACATTCAGATCTGTGCATAACCCTGAGCCAAAGAAGCCAGTCTGAAAAGGCTACATTCTGTATATTTCCAACTATACCACATTCTAGACAAGACGAAATTACGGAGATAGTCAAAAGATCAGCGGTTGCCAGGGTCTGGGGAGAGAGGGATGAATGGACAGAGCACAGAGCTTTCTTAAGGCAGTGAAAATACTCTGCATGACACCATAATGACACACTATTGTAACGTGCAACAGCAAAAGTGAACCCTCCTGTAACCAATAGCTTTGGGTGACTATGATGTGTCTGGGCAGGCTCATCAGTTGTCACAAATGTATGACTCTGGTGGGGGACATTGATATTGGCTAAGGCTGTGCACGTGTGTGGGTTGGAAAAGAAAGGAAATTTCTGTATCTTCTAATTTTTGCTGTGAACCTAAAACTGCTCTTAAAAAGAAATTAAAAAAGCATCAGACCTGTGGCACAGAGCCCAGGCATCTACGTTTTGGTCAGTGTCCTTAGATATTCCTGGTGACATACGCAGTGTGTGTGCCTCAGTTGTGTCCAGCTGTTTGCAACTCCCTGGACTGTGACCCACCAGGCTCCTCTGCCCATGGAATTTTCCAGCCAAGAAGACATATTCACAGAGAAGCTGGCAAACTGTGCAGCCAGGGAGCAAACTGGACCACAGTGAAGCATACTCCCTCCCCCAGGAGGGGACCCAGAGATAGGCTTAGGATGAAGGCATTCTACCTCCTCATCATGGCCCAGAGCAATGAAGAAAGATCTTCGGGGGATGTAGTTTCTGATCAGCAGAAGCTCCAAGGCCTGCAGGATTGCCTGGGGGACAGAAGGACAATGGGAGAAGAGAAAGGCTTATTATCTAAGTGGTGGTACCAAGGCATCAGAGGTATTCAGCAGCTAGCAACAGGGCTAGGATGTGATGGATTCCTTTTAGAGAGAATACATTAAAATGGCCCCAGGGGATGGAATGGAGGGAAACAGTGGGTGTATGCAGGGTCAGTCACTCAGTTGTGTCTGGCTCTTTGTGACCCCACAGACTGTAGTCTGCCAGGCTCCTCTGTCAGTGGGATTTTCCCAGCAAGAATACTGAAGTGGGTTGCCATTTCCTCTTTCAGGGGATCTTCCCCACCCAGGGATTGAACCCACAACTCCTGCACTGATAGGTGGATTCTTTATCACTGAGCCACTTGGGGATCCTTGTAGGGAAACAGAGCTCACATAAAACCATCCCCACCTGGAGAAAAGCATAAACTTATTAGTGTCAGACCTGAAAGGGCACCTGGGATCATCTACTCTGATCTGCATTTCACAGTTGAGAAATCAGGACCCAGAGAAGTGACCAACTGATGACTGGAACTCAGATCTCCTGGCACCAAGGTTTTCTCTACCAGAACCTCCCACCTCCCAGGGGTTAGCAGAGCACTCCCACCCAGGATTGATCTTTAGGACTCTAAGGCAGAGGGAACATAGCATTTCAGACCATAACAGAGTTCTTGTTGTCCAGTGTGCCTCGACCATAGATGAAGCCATCACGCTCCAACCCAGAGAAGGGGGCACATCCCAGCCTTTGTCCGGGGCAGGCACCACATCAATGTGAGCGAGGAGCATGTAGGGCTGCATGCTGGGGTCTGAGCCTTTGACAGTGAACAGGTGGCTGTAATTTCCTATGACCTCATGCCGGATAAAGCTGGTATGGAACACAGTAGGAAAGACTAGAAGCAAAAAGATGCAAAGCAATGAGAGAAAGCCAGACTCAACAGTTGCCTTTGCTTTTCCTACTAACTGATTCTCCCTGCCTTTTTCCTCCCCTTTAAAACAGGCAGCCTCCTTTAGGAAGCCCTCTGGGACAAAGCTAGCCTGATTCCTGATTCGCCCAGATAATCTCTGAAATATCTTTTCCTCATATTATAATGTGCTATTTCTATGTAATAAAATGCATATCAAGACCACATCATTTATGACAGATAAGAGCTCAAGATCTGGACTGACCCGACCTCTAATGTTGTCACAAATACAAGTTACAGAGTGATGCAGACTAGGATTACATTAAATTTTAAATATAATAGGCCCCAGTATCCAAATTATTTGGAACCAAACATGACCCTTATCTATGTATATTAAAAAATCAGAGATATTTTTCCTTTGCAAAACAATACTCCTAATGTTTGTGTTATATGGAGATAAAAGATGATCCTGTCGAGCACATGGCCGTACTTCCGTGTTCAAGTGTTCTCAGGGTCAACTATGCTAGTTACAGATAGGTAATAACACAGGTGGCTTTAGACACATGGGAGAAAGAACTTTGATCTCCCTTTGTGCTGTGTTGGAAGAATCCATACATGCCTCTGTGGATCACTGAAAACAAGCAAGCAGGCAAACAAACAAACAAAAAACTGAAGAATATGTTTTTTTTCTTGTCAGCCTGCTTATCTAGTCTACTATTGCTGAACATTTCTTTCCCAATTTTATTTCCTATTTAGTGAAGACTTTCAGCCTGGCCACTGGGGATTTATCCCAGATTCCCACCCCACCTCCACTGCCTGTCCCAGAGTGTTAGAGAAGGGACTACTTGCGTGCTGTGCCAGCCTCTCCCACTCCTGATGACTTGAGAGGGGGCTGTTTTTTCATTTGATTTAGTAAAGTGGCCTCACTACTCTGCATGAGCTTTTTCTATGGGGAGGGGGAGCTCCAAGTCTCCTTTTTCCCCTTGACCCATCCTTCTTAAGCTCATGGGCAGTGGGGTGAGAAGAGAGCAATCATGCGATAGTTTAAAGTTTTTGACTGCCTAGCAGCTCAGTGTTAGTAATGAATCTGGAGCAGGGCCTGGGTAGGTGGAGTGTGCCTGTGTGTGGGCTGTAGGTGTGTGTATGGAGGTAGGGAGGGGAGGAGACCGTGGTGCAGTTCTGGAAACTTGCAAATGAAGAAGGAACTCCCAGTCCTAGCTTTTTATGTTATTGACTGACATTAAAGGGCAAAAATTGACAGCCAACCCAATGACTATGTGCCTTGGTTCTTCAAAGGGTAAATCTAGTCTCTGTGTCTGCTCTAACTCCTGAACTCTCCCTCTATCCCTCCCCCTTATATAATACAAACATGTCCAAAGAGGCCCAGGCACGTTAGGCTGCCCTCTGGTCAATCACAAGATAAACTTATCACCTTGTAAAAGCACTGTGTCTCCAGTGCTACCTCTCCTAACCCTTTCCCACGGTTTGTGGCTGACCTTTACGAATATATTCTCCAAACTCAGCCAGGGCTGTTGTGTTGAGCTCCTTGGGGCTGAAAGACACTGTTGGAATCTGGATGGCACCTGTTGGAGTCAGAGATGGAAGATGATAACAACCACTGATTTTTCCACAGCCCTGTGTACATAAAAAGTTCTCTTGCACTCATTATCTTATTGTGGAGGGCAAAACAATCATTCCAGGTAGGCAATGTTGTTTTCCCTAATTCAAAGGTGAGGAAACAAGCTTAGAAGCATTAGGTGAGCATTAGGTGAGAAACAAGCAGTAGAACTGGGATTTAAACTCAAGTCCTTTGTTTAGGCCAATATGGTTCTTAAAGGAAGATAAAGTCCAAAATGGGATGGGGTGGGGGAGTCAGACAGGAGTAAATTTTGTACCCTGATCCTAAGTGGGAAGCTGCTATAAATTGCTGCTAAGCCCTCATTCTGCCTCTGAAACCACCAACCCTTTGATGAATCCAATGAGGCCACTGTCCTGGGTCCCTTTGCAAACAAAGCTTTGTATCTTTTTGTGTACAGTGAATGTGTGAAAGTCCCTCAGTCATGTCTGACTCTCTGTGATCCCATGGACTATACAGTCCATGGAATTCTCCAGTCCAGAATACTGGAGTGGGTAGTCTTTCCCTTCTCCAGGGGATCTTCCCAACCCAGGGATCGAACCCAGGTCTCCCGCATTGCAGGCAGATTCTTAACCATCTGAGCCACAAGGGAAGTACTCTTTGTGTACAGAGAGTAGGCTTATTCCTCATAGACTCGTTAATCCAGAGTGTCACTGATCTCAGCCCAGGTCAGCTTTGGGGGCACATGGGAAGGGGGGGATTTAGAAGCTCCCAAACAAGCTCCTTTGTCATAAACAGTCTATTCTACCCAGAAGTCCAGTTCTTGAGTTGCCACTAGGTTCATTCCTTGATAAAGGTTTTATATTCTTAAAGAGTTCCACTGTCAAATGCAAAGAGTAGGGGATGGGGGTGGGGGTGGTGTCATGAGATAATTTGATTAGATGGCTATCCAAAAAAAAAGTAGGAACAAAAGCACCCAGAGCAGCTTGATGTCAAGGGAGGCCTCTGACTTCTGTACTCAGTTTTGCGAAGAATCAACCCTGCATCATAGCCTACCAATAGGTGGGGAAGCCAAGGTTCAAAAAGATTAAATGAACTGCCTATGTGTGATTGAGAGGCAGACTCAAGATCTGAATTCAGATGTTTTGCCCTCGGCCTCCAATGCGGGAGACCTGGGTTTGATCCCTGGGTGGGGAAGATCCCCTGGAGAAGGACATGGCAACCCTACTCCAATATTCCTGCCTGGAGAATCCCATGGATGGAGGAGCCTGGTGGGCTATATATATAGTCCATGGGGTCACAGAGGGTAGGATATGATGAGTGACTTCAATATTCCATATATTTGGGGTTCTAAGTCATGGTGCTATGAGATCTGTATTTTAGTTTCTTATCTAGCTTTTGCTTTCTTTTGTGCAAAGAGACTCTGGTGAATGGCTCCCCAATGCCTTTCAGAGAACTCTTTACACTAGGATGCTTCGGGAAAGCCCTGCTCTGCCTCCCAGGCCGATCACACCAGCACAAACACAGTTTATATTTAACGACAAGGGCTAGCTTTTGCATTTGCCTGTAGGTTTATTTAGGACTTCCCTGGTGGCTCAGATGGTAAAGCGTCTGTCTACAATGTGAGAGACTTGGATTCGATCCCTGGGTTGGGAATATTCTCTGGAGAAGGAAATGGCAACCCACTCCAGTACTCTTGCCTTGAAAATCCCATGGACGGAGGAGCTTGGTGCAGGCTACTATCTAAGGGGTCACAAAGAGTAAGGCACGACTGAGCGACTTCACTTTTTTTAATTTAGGCAGTTTCTTTTAATCCATTACTTAATGGAAGGGAAAAGACTGAAGATAAGCCCAACGGTGAGGAAGGATCTCATTGTTTTCATTGTTGTTTATTCCCTAAGTCGTATCTTGACTCTTTTGCCACCCCATGGACTGACTCCTGCAGCCTATCAGGCTCCTCTGACCATGCGGTTTCCCAGGCAAGAATACTGGAGTGGGCTATTTCCTTCTCCAAGGGATCTTCCCGACCTAGGGATTGAACCTGTGTCTTTCGCATCCTTTCACTATTGAGCCACCAACTCTTTCCCCCTGGATAATGCAGACTGAGACGGTAAGTAAGTTTTTAGCTTGGTTTGAGGTCTAGGGGAAAGATGTCCTTTAATTGGTAGAGGAAATTAGGAACATCTCACACCTCAGCAACAGCCCCATCCTTCTTTATGGAGCCATCTAGCACCCGATCCTACAGGCAATAGAGGCTGTCACTCAGTGCTTACTCCAAGATGTAGGGTCCTGGGGAAGATGGTTCAGCCGACCTAAACTTCAGTTTCCTCATCTGTACAAAGGTTCAGATCGTTTAGTCTTAAACTTAACAAGTGAAGACTGCCAAAGGTTAAAGACTGTAATGCTCCGGGCAAGCGGAGGCTGGCATGGGGGTTGGGTGGATGACAGCCTGGTCAACCTGGGCGAAGTTGAAGCTTCCAGGGTAGGCAAGGAACGCCCTGGAGTCCCCAGAAGGCAGGTCTAGGAGCAGAGTGCGGTCTCCAGGGGCCGGAAATGGGGCTGGGGCTTGGTGGTGGGGTGTTGGGGAGCTCAAGCCCGAGGGGCGGACCTCTGCGGCGGGGGAAGGGAGTCACGGGTTGACCCGAGGAGACGGGGACCTTTATCTGAGAATAAGCGGTGAAGGGCACCAGGGTTCACCTTTCAGCGCTTCCTTCATGGCGATGCGCTGCTCTTGGCTGAACTGAGAAGGGATTCGCGGCTCCCTTTGACTCTCCGTGCCCCGCAGGCCCTTCGATCTGGAGACGGCGGCGATACCTAGGAGCAGCGCAGACAGCGAGGCCAGCAGGCAGACGGACGGCCGAGCCATGCTCCTCTCACGTCCTCGCTGCCAGCAGACGGCTGGAGTTTGGACCTAAACTCACAGACCCAGTTCTTCCCCCTGTCACGGCTCCAATTCCCGCAGCGGCCTTAGCCCCGCCCCATTCCCAGAGCTGGCCAATCGCCGCTCTCCTGGAGACGCGAGCCCACCAATCCATGGGCGGCCTCGCCCCAGGCCCGCAAGGCCTTTCGGGGGTTGTGGCCTCCCGCCGGGAAGCGGGTCGCCGAGCAGTGGGGCACCAGGCTAGTTAACCAGCAGGTCTTGCGTGCGCCTCACCCTCTGCTTTGAGATGCTAGTCAATCCCTTTCTTCCTGACAACAAATCAGATAAGAGGGAGAAGAGGCAAGTAAAGGAACCAAGCTTATCACCTTGATCTTGTCGCTTCCTCTGAAGCTTTGGGTTTCACCATTCTCCTAGGTTCCTTGAGGGAGCTCTCCAACCCTCGGCTCGGTTTCATTTGAATCAGGACAATATTGTTCTGTCATGGACATTGTTCTAAAGTATTTTGAATCAGAGGAATTGCTTCTGCTTAGGAATTAGCTGTGTTTTTTATATCAATTTTAAATTGCATTTTTGCAATTCTAGGCAAATGCATTAAGACTGAAGGATGTTTAGAAAGATTATTAGATTTTTAGATTTGTTATTAGATTTCTCTGGTGGCTCAGGTGGTAAAGCGTCTAGCCTACAATGTGGGAGACCCGGGTTCGGTCCGTGGGTCAGGAAGATCCTCCAACCCACTCCAGGACTCTTGCCTGGAAAATCCCATGGAGGGAGGAGCCTGAGCGACTAAACTTTCACTTTCTTGTATTACTAATTTCAGTGTGTCCAACAAACTGAAATGTGATAGCTTTCAGAGTAGAGGGTCATTCTGGAAAAAAAAAAAAAATCTCGTAAAATACAGACACTTAAAATTAGATGTCCTGGAACCAAAAAAACTTTTCCTTTCAGATCCCTTAATGCAATTTAATATGGTACCACTGCCACATTTTACAATTCTCTAAAAAAAAATTCATAAGTGCTCTACCGTCAGTAACTGCTGCTGCTGCTACTAAGTCGCTTCAGTCGTGTCCGACTCTGTGCGACCCCATAGACGGCAGCCCACCAGGCTCCCCCGTCCCTGGGATTCTCCAGGCAAGAACACTGGAGTGGGTTGCCATTTCCTTTCCCAATGCAGGAAAGTGAAAAGTGAGAGTGTAGTCGCTAAGCCGTGTCCGACTCTTTGCAACCCCATGGACTGCAGCCTTCCAGGCTCCTCCGCCCATGGGATTTTCCAGGCAAGAGTACTGGAGTCGGTTGCCATTGCCTTCTCCAATGGTCAGTAACTAGGCATGACCAAACTTGCAAATTCACACTCCTGGTGTTTGCAAAAGCTCAGAAAGGAAGTGCTTTGCTCCAACTCTTTCACTTATCCTACTTGAAAAACCAAAATAAAAAACACCCTGCAATCATGTACTTGTTTTTCAATAGAATTTCAAAACAACATTGTGAAAACTTCACACATGTAGAAGATGTAAAGAATAATAAACAGTTCTGTATTCACTACGCAGCTTAACCCCTAGAATATTAAAGATGGAATTTACCTGGGGTCCAGCTTAGCCCCCTCCGGCTGCCTGCCTGGCGCTGGGGGAGGGCACAGTCTCCTTCAGCTGCTTCTTCTGCCACTTTTGGCTGTGGGTGGACTGCAGGGCCCCTGGGTTTCCAAATGGCTGTCCAAGGGGCTGGGGCGCCCTTTGACGGTGTGGAAGCTCACTCCCCAAGGGGCAAATCTTGGCTAATGGGAAGAGGGAGACTAGATGGAAAGTTGTCAAGTCCCCTCCTTGCTCTTTCCTCAGCTGTCCTGGGGGTGTGGTCATATCTGCTGCGGGGCCAACTGTGTGACTCCTGGTGAACCAGGGCCCACCCTCCACCCACACTCACTACCCTTTGGGATTGTGTCTCTCTTGTGATATATTTGCCCCCGGCTCTGATTTCAGGGAACCAACCGTGCATGACAGAACAAGATGCCCAGATCTTAGAGGCTTCAGTTCAGTTCAGTTCAGTCGCTTAGTCGTGTCCGACTCTTTGTCACCCCATGAATCGCAGCACACCAGGCCTCCCTGTCCATCACCAACTCCCGGAGTTCACTCAGACTCACGTCCATTGAGTCCGTGATGCCATCCAGCCATCTCATCCTCGGTCGTCCCCTTCTCCTCCTGCCCCCAATCCCTCCCAGCATCAGGGTCTTTTCCAGTGAGTCAGCTCTTTGCATGAGGTGGCCAAAGTACTGGAGCTTCAGCTTCAGCATCATTCCTTCCAAAGAAATCCCAGGGTTGATCTCCTTCAGAATGGACTGGTTGGATCTCCTTGCAGTCCAAGGGACTCTCAAGAGTCTTCTCCAACACCACAGTTCAAAAGTATCAATTCTTCTGCACTCAGCCTTCTTCACAGTCCAACTCTCACATCCATACATGACCACAGGAAAAACCATAGCCTTGACTAGACGGACCTTAGTTGGCAAAGTAATGTCTCTGCTTTTGAATGTACTATCAGATTGGTCATAACTTTTCTTCCAAGGAGTAAGCGTCTTTTAATTTCATGGCTGGGGTCACCATCTTCAGTGATTTTGGAGCCCCCAAAAAATAAAGTCTGAAACTGTTTCTACTGTTTCCCCATCTATTTGCCATGAAGTGATGGGGCCAGATGCCATGATTTTCATTTTCTGAATGTTGAGCTTTAAGTCAACTTTTTCACTCTCCTCTTTCACTTTCATCAAGAGGCTTTTTAGCTCCTCTTCACTTTCTGCCATTAAGGGTGGTGTTATCTGCATATCTGAGGTTATTGATATTTCTCCTGGCAATCTTAATTCCAGCTTGTGCTTCTTCCAGCCCAGCGTTTCTCATGATGTANATCAGCCCTGGGATTACTTTGGAAGGAATGATGCTAAAGCTGAAACTCCAGTACTTTGGCCACCTCATGCGAAGAGTTGACTGACTGGAAAAGACCCAGATGCTGGGAGGGATTGGGGGCAGGAGGAGAAGGGGATGACCGAGGATGCGATGGCTGAATGGCATCATGGACTCGATGGAAGTGATTCTGAGTGAACTCCGGGAGTTGGTGATGGACAGGGAGCCCTGGCGTGCTGCGATTCCTGGGGTCGCAAAGAGTTGGACATGACTGAGTGACTGAGCTGAACTGAACTGATATCATAAAAATGTTGTAGGTGGGGACTAACCTTTCCAGATGTTAAAAAAATACTACAAATCCTCTGTAATTATCTTCTATCTACCTATCTAGAGGAAATGGCAACCCACTCCAGGATTCTTTCCTAGAAAATCCCTTGAACAGAGGAGCCTGGCAGGCTACAGTCCACGATCACAAAGAAATGGACATGACTGAATTGCTGGCAAGAGCACCTGAGATCTACCTACCTAGTATTGGTATAGTCACAATTATTGTTTTTAGTGGCCTGCAATGCGGGAGATCTGGGTTCGATTCCTGGGTCAGGAAGATCCCCTGGAGAAGGAAATGGCAATCCACTCCAGCACTCTTGCCTGGAAAATCCTATGGACGGAGGAGCCTGATAGGCTACAGTCTATGGGGTTGCAAAGAGTCGGACACGACTGAGCGACCTCACCTCACCTCACCTCAAAATCCATCATTGTGTTTATTTTGGTGCTCCAATTACCCTACATTTGGTTAGTAGAAGGTGCTTGAATCTGATTCCTGTGACCTTGTGATATGCCTCCATCAATTTGGGGGAACAGTTTCTTGCCTCCTGGCATAAAAAGTTGTTTCAGATTCATTTCGTCCCTACCCTGCCCTGGCCCTGTAACCAGTCATTGCTCTGAGGGGCCCTGGTACCTATTAATAACAAATTGTATCAGAGACTAGGAATGCATAGTCGTAAAATACTCCATTACATGGTATAATGGGGAGATCATCTTATAGAATTTAAAAATTGAGATATAATAATTTATTAGTTTAAGGTATACAATATAATGATTTGATATTTGTTTATATTGTGAAATAATAACCACAATAAGTCTAGCTAACATAAAAGTTTTGACACTTCTTCCCTAAAGACTGCTAAAGCCATGTTGTAGTTTTACAACTAATGGTAAAAATGGGTTTTAAAGATAGGTTAAAGAAACACATCTGATTTAGATGCTGCTTATATGCTACTCAAAACTCTCCTCTGAACCCTCTTGAGAGGTAATAGTTCTGAGCAGTCTCACCTGCTGGCCTTTCCTGGAGCCAAACACATCTCTTCCTTCCTGCCTTGGGGGGCTTCCCTGATGCCATAGCAAAGGGCCCCTCGGGAACTACTTTGGGCTCACGTCCTTGCAACCCATATAGGTCACCCCTGACCAAGAGAAGCTGGGAAAGACGGTTAAACGTTTCTCCAGGTCAGTTTGGAGCTGCACTTCACAGCCTCCAGGAGGTTGGAGCCCCAGTTGCCCTCTATAGGGGCTACCACAGTAACTAATTCTTTGGTTGGTTTTCCCTCCCTGCCTGTTTCACTCCTGCTCCCTGGGGTCACTTCTCAAATACCTGTATGGAAGCTTTTGTCTCATGTTCTACTTTTAGTGGTCAGGCTAAGATAGTATCATTAAAATTCATATAAAATTCAAAAGGGAGATAGGGAGGTGGGAGGGGGGTTCAGGATGGGAAACACCTGCAGTGGATTCATGTTGATGTATGGCAAAACCAATACAATATTGTAAAATATTTAGCCTCCAATTAAAATAAATAAATTTAAATTAAAAAAAGGGAAAGCAAAACAAACTAAAAAAATAAAAATTAATTTAAAAAAAAGGGGGTAGGGGAGGGATGCCCATTGCCAGCTTACTCAGATCTTGAAGAGCATTTAAATAGCAAAGTGAGTCAAGATTAATTTTATTTCAGATACGTTGTTGTTTTGGAACTCAATGGCTTCTCTGCCTATGCAACCTATCCTCTTCCTCCTTCACCTGTTTCTCCCTTTTCTAGTGCTCTTGGTGTCTTTGTTTCCATACGTCTATCCTGCTGATTTTCCTTCTTTCTTTGCTTTGCCTTATCTCTAGTCCTTCATCTCTTGCCACTTCATCCTATTTCTGTCTCCTTCAGACAAAAGGAGTCTTTGCTCTTTTTCTGTGATTCCTCTTATTTCCTACAGTTAGCAAACAAAGTTCCAGATCAGCCAAGCTTGTTGGACACTCGAGTCCTTTGGCCTTTTGCTCCCTGCCTTGTCTCACAAACAGGGGAAGGAAATGTGGGATTAGGCTGTGTGCTCCCCTGACCTGGGGATTCTGAAAGCTTTGCTGAGTAGTGATAGGATTGGTCCGTTCCGGAGACATCTCATGAGTGCTGAAGTCCTAGCACATGAAGCAGTGGAAGTTCGACTTTCCTGATAGCCACAGAAATCACAAATGTGGCTCTGGGAACTGGTCTTGAGTTGGAGGATCCCTTGGACTAGGTGTTTCACCCTATTTCTGTTCTTCAGCTGTATCATGGGAGTTTATTCATTCCCAGGAGTGGAAAACCAGACCCCAGAGAGGAGCTGGGAGACTCAAGGAAAAGTCTTAGCTTTCTGTTTCTTTCCCCCCAGGGGACTGGGCAAAGCAAGGCCACCTCTTCCTGGAGGTGACTTGTTTGTCTTCTGTAAAACCACCTGAACACATGCATTTGTTCACATTTCAGAACCACTTTATTAGCAAAATGAACAAAAGGAGAATGGCGTTTAAATTAAATAAATTACACAAATATCTCAAGAGTCCTGGTTCCCGGGAACCACATCAGTATCACTAAGAACATTCAGAAGTTTTGAAATCGTGGATGCTTTCTCTACCTTCCCGCCTTCCCTGCCTCAGTCACGTTCAGTAAGTGGTCTGTGTGAGCTTGTGTTCTTGCTAAGGCATTCCAACAGTAAGTTCCCTTCTGGTTGTCTCTCTCCACCCCGGGTGTCTCTCTCCATCCCGGGTGTTTCCCACCTTACGCCTGCCGTGGACTCTGGTAGTACTTACACTCTTGGACATGGTGCTGGACCCCTCCCTGAGCCCCCACTCGAGGCCTCTGTGCACCAGCAATCCCCTTTAGGTCTGGGGCTGGCCTGGGGGTTTGTGGTCACTTCAGCAAGTCCTCAAGGGTTTTAGACACTTGGTTCCCAAAGCACTTGTGACTTGGGATGTCCTGAGAGTCTGTGATCTTTCCCCCACCTCTTGGGCCTGAGCTGGACTTTGCAGGAGGTGGAGCAGGGGAGGTTGAGTTTTCATTGGCTACGGTTCTTGTCCTCCCGAAATTTGGCACTTCGGGTGCTGGGCACGGTGAATCCCAGATAACACTGTCCTCTGCCTTCCAAGTTTTGAGTTCCACTGGCTGCCAGATGGCATAATGAATTCACAGAGGAGCAGTGCTTGTAGGCCAAGAATCTGTTGGCTCTTCACCAGCACCCCCGCCCCCCTTTAACTCTGTGAAGACTTGCTAGCTGACCAGCTCACGCTAAACAGACGCACAATGCAGGTCAGGCTGAGAGTAGGAACTCCGGCGTTTTTCCAGGCTGGGCCAGCCCAACCTTTTGGGCAAGGATCACTCACCGAAGGAGCTCGGGAGACGCAGTGCGGAGAGGCCAGAGTGTTTTCTGTGCACTTCCGTGGAAAGTTTCCCCAAACCCCTGCACACGGACCTATTTATTTTCAAGTCAATAGTGGGTTTCTTCTGCGTTTTTCTATAAATGTGGAGAACTTAACCCCTCTTCTCATCTTTCCTAGAAGGAGATGGCCTCAGATCCTGAATTTGTTACGGGATCCCTGTGGAGGAAGACTCAGTCTGCATCAGCCCTTCTCCACGCCGGGCACCCAGCTGGGATATGCCCTTGGAGGCATCTTCCCTCACCTGACTGAACCACTCAGGCCCGAGTTGATAAGGGAGAGTTAAAACCACTGGCTGTTTGCCAGAGAAGAGGACAAGGCAGACTTCTCCAGTCGGGGAGGTGTTTCCAAGGTCAGGGGGGCTGTCAGGGCTCGGGCCCCACCAGTTGGCCCTGGACTGATGGAGCGTCCCTTCACCTCCATGTCTCTGGTACAGGGACCGCACAAAGCTTTTGTGTGGAATAACTGGTATCTGTTGCTAGGCTGCCAGAGCATTCTGCCAGCTACCCCCTGTCCCCCCTGGGTTTCTACCTGGTCTCAAGCAGAGGGGAGCAGCCCTCGAGGGCAGGGGGAGTGATAACATTTCAGGAGGCTGCCCCGGGAAGGTAGTTCTGGTGGCCGCTCCCCAGGCTAGAGTCTGATGTGCCAAATAGCAGTGGGGGTCTCAGCAGCCTTGAGAGGAGGAGGAATGGGGCGCAGTCACCAAGACGGAGATTCCTGGGTGGTCGGAGCCCCTGGGCCCAGGGGTACAGAGCTGCCAGGGACGGACTTGGGGCAGCGGGAGGGGATGAGCCACCGAGTCACGGGCCGGTTTGTCCCTGTGTCCTGTGACAGCGTGACATCGCCTGACGCCGAGGCGTGTGGGTCTCAGGGCACTCTTGGAGCTTGCATGCTATGTCAGCATGAGCTTTCCCTCCGTTCCCGAGTCACTCTTGAAGCCTGGCAGTCAAGGGTCCCCTCAGCGGCCACAGGCAGGGTGTGGGCGGGAGCAGAGCGGCCAGCAGGAGGCATGCTCATGGCAGGTTGGGGCCTCGTGGGTCAGTAGGAGGGCGAAGGGTGTCTCTTCCTGCTGCTGAGATCGGCTAGCTCTAGAGGTGCCTGGGGGGACATAAGAGTGAGAGACGAGGAGGACAGAGAGGCACCGGGGTTCCGGTGGAGGTGTTCTGCTCGACCCTCCACTCCTTGTGGTCCCAGGCTCATCCTTCACGGGCGTACGAGGTGCTCTGGAGGCGGCCTGGGCCCTCACAGGGCAGTCAAGGTCTCTGCGTGAAACATGCTTCCAAACATCTCCTGCAGCGGCCACAGGAAGAGGGATGGGGGAGAGAGATTAGATCTGAGTAGTCACAACTGCCAGGCGACCCTACGACACCCTGGTCAGTAAGAGGCGTTATGAGGTAGTGGGGGTGAGTGTGTGCATAAGTGTATGTGAACAGTGGAGGGGCAGGCTCAGCCCAAGAGGTGAACTGGTATAGAGGTGATGGGAGAAGAAGCTTGAAATCTAGTTTTGAATCACCCCTGCTGTGCTGTGTGACCGTCACGGGTCCCTTCCTCCTTTTTTGCTCTGCTTTCTTCATTAGGTCAGGTGAGGATTGAGATCAGACAAGCTCTAAAGTAGTTTCTTGCTCCGACAAGCTATTTTGCCCTAGCCAGGTGTTTGGAATGTGCTGGAGATTTTGTGGGGGCCCAGAAATCAGTGTGCCAAGTCTTTGCGGCCTGGCTGTATTCCCTGATGCCTGCTGCGTGCCACCAGCACTCCCAGCGATGGGCTCAGAGGACCATCAGAACTCATGCCCAAAAGAAAGGGAAGAGGCACAGAGTGAAATGTTCTTTCTAATAGACCCAGAGCTAGATTTCTCTAAAGCTTTGGTTTCTTTGATTCAGGGCATTAGGGTGGGGCTACTTTTCATGTCGGGACCATAGAGTTCTATGTGAGGTACACGCCACATCTGCACGGCTCGGAAGGGCTGCCCACCTGCAGTAGTATTTGTACCCCCTAGAATTCATCTGATTGGATGTGTGCCCACCCTGGGACAGTGTCAGGCAGGTAGTAGGCACACCATCAATACCGGTTGAATTACAAAAGAACAAAAAGCATCCCTCACTAATCTTGTTAGGTAGATGGGACAGGTATTCCTCATATTTCCCTTATTTTACAGTGATAAACACTGGGGGCCTGGTGGTGTCACGTGGCTTGCCCAAGATCGTGTGGCCAGTGCGTGGGAGAGTTAATAGTTATTTCTCTAGGACTTGATCCAGTGACTCTCCCATCCCCCATGATGCCTTTCAGGGAGTGAGAAGAATTAAGATCTGCTATTAAAAGAAAGGCGAGAAAGAAACATTATTGCCTTCAAGGTGACTGCTCTGGCTTCTGGTAGGAGAGCCCAGCCAACACTGGGTGGGAGAGGGTCTCCTTCCTTCCCCTTCTGATCCCCGCTAGTCAGCTTACCTGCTCTAAATCCCAGTAGCTGGGGCTGTCCTCCTCCGGCTCGTACAGAGAAAGCTCAGGGTCCACGGGCACCTGGGTGGGGGAAACCAGTGCGGAGTGAGCTGCAGCGACTGAATAATGGTCTGGCACAAATGGTGGGGTGGGGGAGGGCATCATGTGTTCTGATGCGTAACTTGGCCTCTTGTCCTTTCCCTCCCCTCCCTCGTTTGTCTCTCAAAATACAGCACAGCCGCAGTTTCCCTCTTCCTTGTAGCCAGGTGTGCCTCAGAGTCGGCTCCCTTGGCGGGCACTTCAAAAGCAGCAAAGGTTTACCTAGCTTACCTAGCTGCCTGACGTGGGGAATCCATCTCCCTTCTCTGTAAAAGTAGGATGATCACACTCACTTTGCTGGCTCTCTGCCTTACCACGCTGTTGAAAACAGTGTGTGTGTGTGTGTATAATTTACAGATATGAATATATTCTGTAATGTGTAAATATACAATTGGTATAATATACATCTTTAAGAATTTAAACTGTAAAAACTGGGCATGATTTGTGCAGTTATGATGATGAGGGTTTCCTCAGAATCTCCCTGTCTTTGCTCTGCTGGCAAAGGGCATGAGGCCAGGAAGGCCACCACTCTCACAGTTTGCCTCTGTGTGTGGTGGGCGGGACCCGGCCCTGTGTTTCCCTGGACAGGCTTTCTGCACCCAGAACAGATGGCTCCAGCTTCATGAGTCTCAAAAAGCAAAGAGCAAATGGTTGCTCTAGGGCCAGAAAAGCCTTTCTTATAATCCCCAGAGGGTAGAAGGGGTTTGCATCACGGACTAGGGCACAGAGGCTTGGCAGGCCGAGGGCCGAAGATGAGCTGGCGGGGCAGCTTGGAAGATGGAGCTGTCTGGGGAGGCCTGGGCAGGGACCCCGATGGGATGGGCTTTTTCTGCCTCCCCAGCTTTCTGGAGTGTTATTTGTAGACACTGTTATTTGTAGCTCATTGGCATACCACTGACTGAGCTAGTAAATTAAATGTCAAGAAACTGAGACAAAACTCTGATCCACACTCTTCATCCGTCACCAGCCTGAAATCTCTAAGCTCGGTTAAATTAAAACAGGCAGGCTTACTCTCCTCCCTTCTCCAAACGTCTCGAAGAAAGAGGGAAGGAACAGGATGGTTGAGCCATGTCAGGATACTGGGCATAACCTACTGTGCTTTGGGGGTTTGTCTGATCTCAAAACTGATACTAATAAAGATTTTGTAATATACAAAGCTCTTTCAAGTGACACAAAAGATATAATTATCAGTTAATCCTAAAACCAAAATCGAAAGAAAGATCCTGTGAGAGAGATAATATTACCTTAAGGCACTCATTCCACACATAAGAAAACAGAGATTAAGGAAAGTTAATTGATAGAATAGGTGTTGGAACCCAACATCTATTTATTATAATTGTAATAATAATCTGTTATTATTAATCTGTCTGTTATTTCAACGCCCTGGGGCCTAGGATTCCCCAGGCGCAGAGACCTTACCCCTTGTAAGTCGTGTCCTGGGGCCACTTCCCTGGCCTGTGCCTGGGCAAAGAGGACGGCATCGTGTATGCTGGGAAAGATGTGACTCCGCTCTAGACACCCGTCTTCAAAGAGGCCTCCATGGCTGACGTCATTGTACACCTGGGCTGCAAGGAGGGAAAGGTCACTTCAAAAGTTGACGCCACTGTGGCCTGGAGCTGGGGGTGGGGGAGATGGAGAGAGAGCGGCCTGGGGGTCGTGCCCTTGCTGCGTCACAGGCCTGGGCCTTGGCCTTGCAGTATCAGTTCTGGACAGCAGAGGGCAACGTGAGCTTGAGGATGCTGAACCTTCAACCCCGGGCAGAAGGAAATCGCTTGATTCAGGGTGTCAGTACTTGGTGGTGAGGGAAAGCCAAAATCATGGGCCAGTTCTGTCCCCTGAGGGTCCATTCTTCCTCCTGTTCACCCAGACCTTTCCTGCAGAGTCCAGTGTGTGGCAGAGCCCTTACTCCGCCCCAGCCCTGAGGATGATTTCCCGAGGCGTGTCCAGTGAGGGGGCGCAGTGAGCCTCTGAGTCCAGCTCCGGAGCACACACAGGGCAGGGGCACACGCACACACACACACAGAGCAGAGCCAGTGCACACTCTTCCCGGGCGGAGCTTGCACAGAGTCTGTGCCACACTCAGGCCGGCGCCCAGGCTGAATGGTCCTGCTGGAAGGCACTAACCCTCCAAGGCAAGTGGGGTGTGCAAATGTGTGCCTTTCCCTGTCCCCTGTGCGTCTGTGGAGTTATGGTATATCTATGCTTCCTGCCTATTTATGGACTTTTGGATTTGGAGAAGATTCCCCGTTCATCTGGTCAACCTCTTCATGTTACGCAATCGATCCCCAGGCAGATGAAGTGATGTGGCAAATTGAAAGCAAAAGTCATTCAGTCATGTCCAACTCTTTGCAATTCTCTGGGCCAGAATACTGCAGTGGGTGGTCTTTCCCTTCTCCAGTGGATCTTCCCAACCCAGGGATCGAACCCAGTCCTCCAGCATTGTGGGCAGATTCTTTACCAGCTGAGCCACAAGGGAAGCCCAAGAATACTGGAGGGGGTAGCCTATCCATTCTCCAGGAGATCTGCCTGACCCAGGAATCAAACTGGGGTCTCCTGCACTGCAGGCAGATTCTTCACCAACTGAGCTAAACATGGCAAATTAGTGGTGACAAATCAGAATCCTAGTTGCCTCTCCTTAACTTCAAAATTCCCCCCTCCAACTCTTTCACTGGGACCCCTAGTGGTAAAGAGGAGAAAGAAATGGCAACCCACTCCAGTGTTCTTGCCTGGAGAATCCCAGGGATGGAGGAGCCTGGTGGGCTGCCGCCTATGGGGTTGCACAGAGTCGCACACGACTGAGGCGACTTAGCAGCAGCAGCAGTGGTAAAGAACCTGCTTGCCAGTGCAGTAGACACGGGTTTGATCCCTGGGTTGGAAGATACCTTGGAGGAGGCCATGGTAACCTACTCCAGTATTCTTGCCTAGAGAGAATCCCATGGAGAATCCCATGGTCAGAGGAGCCTGGCAGACTACAGTCCACTGGGTCACACAGAGTCAGACATGACTGAAGCGACTCAGCATAGCACAGCATATAGGATGTTATGTAACCCAGCTGCAGTCTTTTCCGACTGGTGCCTGAGTTCTTATGAGCAGGCAAGAACTCAGGTGAGTTTAGGGGAACAGGTGCTGTTCTAGTTTCTACCCCCTCACTATTCGGCCTCCCACCCTCCTAGTCCCACCCTAGCCCCTCCAGTCCCCGAAACATCCTTCTTCTCTTACCATGAATGTTCGCCAAGAAGACCTTCACCCCGATCTTCTCATAGGTGGAGCTCAGCTGGAGGAGCCGGGAGTGAGTTGGGTAGGGAGACAGAAGGAAAGGAATGTTCTGAGTGGGCCTCCAAAGTGATTCACGAAATGCACTTGAGAGGGAAGCCAAACAAATAAGCAACCAGGAGAGCCCTGGCAGCCCAAGATAAAAATAGCAGCAAAGCACACCACTCCTCCCTGGAGTGTTGGCTGACCGCTTCTCTGGAAAGTGGGGCAGACATGGGGCTTTGCCAACAAGGCAGCCACTCGGTGTCCCCGTGGCCCCTCTTATGGGGCCAGATCTTTTCTTTCGATAGCTTAGAATCCCAGACCCCACCTCGTGCCTGCCTTTGAGGCTTAGGCAGAAGCTGCGGGGGGAGGATATAGCCTGGAATGGCTAATGCCTCAGCCACCTGGATCCTAGTAGACCCAGGCTGCAGGAGCAGGCCGAGCCCTTGTCTGGGGATAGAGCCGGCTGTGCGCCGGTTGACGAGGCCATCAGCCTGTGTGTTCTCTCTCTTCTTCGGTTCCACTGTGCTGCCTCTCTCTGGGCCAGTCTGAGATGACTCTGCCATCAGAAGTGGCTGCTGAAAAGCTATCAGATGGATGCATTTATTCAAGCGGCCCTGTGAGCCGACTGTTTGGCCTGAAGGTGAGGGCCTCTGATATTATTTCTTCCCTCCATTGGCCAGACCCGGCTGATGCTAGAGTGTGGGAAGGAGCAGTAGATCATGAACCTGGGCCAAAACAAGCTCTACTCAGAGGACCCTGGGCTGGGTTCCCGCATCTGCTAGAGAGGGGTCCTAGGACGGGGTGGACCAGCGGGGCCTGGACACGCATTGTTCTGTGCTGTCTGGGCCTGCTCTGCAGGCAGCATCCTGTCCTGGTGGCATCTGGGAAAAGGGATTTTAGGAGATGATAGGCTCCCTGGTGAGCTTCCTCACTCAGTCATTTGAAATGAAGGCTCCAGGGAAAGGGAGTGTGGGAGGGTAAGGGTGAGGGAGTCGGGGTAGGGGTGGGCTGGGGCTCCCTCCACCTTGGGGCTCCCTCACCTTGGCCAGAGCTTTGATGCCCATCAGATCCACAAAGCTGACCCCACTCATGTCGAGGATGAGGGTGTGGAAGGTGACAAAGGGTGGGACGCTGGCCAGCGTGTCACTGGGCTTAGCAGAGGCTGGGGGCTCATAGTGGGCAGCGGTGGAGTGGTCAGGGCTGAAGATGATGTAGGACACGCTGGCTCCGTTAGCAGGCGTCTGGTTGTTGTTGGGGTCGGTCGGGGAGCCGTTCTCAAAGTCCTGCTGGAGCTCCTGCAGGGAGACAGTCTGGAGGGGGAGTGGGAGGGCTCAGTCAGAGTCATCAGACTCAGTCAGACTTCGCTGTGGCTGAAGCTGGGGTAAGGCGCGTGAGGTGGAGGTGAATAACAATAACCAGACTTCGTGGTGGGGAATCCAAGCCCCTGTAATCCCTGAGGACTGGAGCCTCCCAAGCCTCCTCCTTGAGCAGGTCTGCACGTTTGGTCTCCATAACACAGGCAAAGTTAGAGGACCCTTCTAAGAGGGCACTGAAGCTTCAGCCCACTCTGCTCTGGGAGGAAGGCCTTTTGGAAACAACTGAGACCCTTTTTGCATTTACCCGTGTTTACCTTTTTCTCTGGAGAATTCCCACATCCACACCCACCTTGCTAGTTCTAGGTTGGCTGGGGACCCCAGGAAATTCACTGCAAACTCTCGATCTGGGGTTGCTCATAAGTCCATGGATGTATCCCATCTTAGCCAGAAAATGAGGGGGCCGTGGGAGTTAAGTGGTTACCCTGGGAGCTGACGGCTCCTTATCCAAGGAGAAGATGCCCACCAGACAACGTCCATCAGGCAGTGGCCACAGAGGCTCGCTGTCCTTGCCTCCGAGGGTGCTGGGAGGTGGGGCACCAGGTGGCAAGGTCAGAGAAGGCAAGGGAGAGGGCGTAGGCTGTTTCTAGCCTCAGTTCACCTTGGTTTTCATGAACAGAGACTTCCTCTGTTGCCTGGGCATTGTTCTCCTCTTCTCCTGCTTCTTGAGGTGCTTTTGCTTGGCCAGCAACACTTTCTGGGGGTCCACACCTGTCTGGAGGAAGAGGGCTGAGAGCAGTCTTCACCTCTGTCCTCTCTGGAGGTGGCCGGCTCTTGGCTCCCAGCTCCCTTTTTGTCTCTGCCAGGCGTACTCTGTCCACTCCCTCCGGTCACCAGGGGACTGAGCCTTACCTTGGCAATGACTTTTTGCCTGAAGATCTCTGAGTTGGCGAAGTAGAGAGGAGAGCAGTAGGTGACAATCTTTATACCTTGGGTTTCTTGGACCTGTGGCAGGGAGAGTCAGCTCCGTCAGCAGCAATATCTTTTATCGGTTTTTCACAAAGCCCTTTTATGTGGGGTGATATAGGGCGAAAGAGGACGGCCTGAGCTTGGATTACCCACCCTATTGTAGGTCTTGGGATTCACGTAAATGTCAGTGTCCACGACTTGGGCCAAAGCACAGCCATTACGACTGGATGAAGAAGGAAAAGACAAACACAAGAGAATGTTATTAGCAGACAGGCCTGGAGGGACGCTTGGGCTGGGGGCTGGGCAGAGGTAGGGGAGGAGAGGGTTCCGTCCTGATCCTGGGCTTTTTCTGTTCGTCTTTCTGCGCTGGAGACACACGCCTAGTGGCCTATGGCTGGGCTATAATTAGAGAGATGGCCGGCAGCTCCCTGGCATAGCTTCCAGGCGGGGGCTCAGTGGGCAGGAAGGTGGAGAACACAAGTGTAAGTGGCCCCACAGTCACCGCTGCTTGGTTCTGAGTTCTCAAGAGGAGAAGACAGGTCCCTGACATTCAGGATCCTTCCTGCCCTGGACTGGACTCCCTGTCTGCTTCACTTAACGTTTTATGGGAGAGACTTAGCTGTCTTCTGGCCCACGGCTCCCTCGGGGTGGGCTCCCATCTGATCTGGGGTCTGGCTCACTTTTGGAAGCACACCGAGTCTCACCCACCTGCCGACCCCGCTTCTTCTGGGCCCCCAGCCCTCTGCAACCCTGATGGGTTCCCTGGGTTTTCAGGACATGGGAGTCAGACAGCCCGGACTGTGCCAGCAGTCCCAGCTGGGCCGGGCTCTCCTCGGGCCTGGCAGCCCCTCCAGAGCCAGACCCCGCAGGCAGCGGGGTCCAGGAGCTGTGCCAGGCCCCCCCGTGGTAGTCCCTGCGGACGGCCGGGCCTGACGGCCATGCCCTGAGGGAGGGACCATTACTTACAACTGGGTCTGGAAGACCACAACCAGGGCGGAGAAGGTGACCCCCACCGCGACACCGTAGGGCAGGCTCAGGAAGAAGGCGGAGAGGAAGCTCACCACCCAGACGCACTGTGAGGAGAGAGACGTCAGAGTAGGCCTTGGGGGAGTCTGCCCTGCTGGGGAAGGGCAGCCAAGGCCCTTCTCTGCTAGCCAACCTCAGACCACCCTTCCCTCTTCATGGCAGTTTTTCAGCGTTTCACGTAGGTGAGCTTCGGTGACACCCGCCAGTTTCCAATGGACTGAGGGTGGCTCCCTGGTCTTGTCTGGCTGTTAGCAGTCAACCCCCGTGCCCACTGGCAGCTGGCATGGCACAGTCAAAGACTGAGTCTTGGGACAGATACGCCTGGGCTCCAAGTTTCATTGTTCTACTTGTGAATATTCACTTACTAGCTATGTGAATCCTGGAGAAGGTCACGGCAGCCCACTCCAGGATTCTTGCCTGGAGAATCCCATGGACAGAGGAGCCTGGTGGGCTACAGTCCATGGTGTTGCAAAGAGTCAGACACGACTGAAGCGAGTTAGTGCGTGCACACAGCTTCATGAAAGAACTGAAGAATTAATGAAGATAGGGTCCTGCCAAGCCTAGTGATGGATGGGTGCAATAACATGAGTTCCATTCCTCCATCTGACAGAAAGTGTGCACTCAACTGGCACTCAGCTTCCTGACCTGATGGCCTGGGGCTGGGTTGTGTGTGCAAGCTGGGAGGGTGGGGGATGGAGAGAGGGAAGGTGCAGGGCGGAGGGAGGGAGGGTAAGATGTGAACCCAAAGCACGATGTGAATACCAGGACTATTGCTGTTGTGGGGTGATGGTTGGGATGCAGCAAAGCAGACCTTTGGGGTGGATACTGGGGCCTCATTTTTCTCCCCATCCTCGTTCTTCACTCGAGGGGGACCCCAGACGGACCACTCACTTCTCAGACTTTAAGGATTTCCTTCCTTACCATGTAAGTGTGCCTCCTCCCCCAGAAGACAGTACAGCTCAGAGGTTTGGAGGCTAAGACTTGGGGCTCCAGTCCTGCCTCTGCCACTAACCAGTTCTGCGGCCTTTGATGAGTTACTTAACCTCTCTGAGGCTTGGTGTCCTCATCTTGAAAGGAGGCTAGGAAATCCTCTCTCACAGCTTACACTGGGCTCAAGTCGGGTAAGCAGTGTGGTCGGTACACAGTAGCCTATTTCTACTGCCCAGTGGGAGATGTGTTGGGAATGTAACTATCGAAGCAATAAGTCATGTTCGCTAAGTGTTCTCGGTTACACGCGGCTTTCCAATTCTGATCTCATTTCATCCTCAGAACCAGTGTATGGTGCCGCCATGAATATCACCCCCATTGTGCACAGATGGGGAGACAGAATTCCACAGAAGTCTTAACCTGCCCAAGATCCTTGTCCGCTGGCTTTACGTTCTAGGTTTTTTGTTTTTGAAAATGACTTCATTTTGCTTTTGGGAACTATAAAAATAATAATAGCTAAGTCTTATTGAACACAAGATACCATTCAGACAATGTGTTCCTTACTTGCTTTATCTCGTTTCATAAGCATCCCTCGGGGTGGGGGTAGGGGGTTGGAGAGTATAAAATACCTGTGACCACAGATGAGGAAGCCGAGACTCAGAGAGGTTAAGGGACTTGCCATTGGTCACAAAGCCAGTGAACAGTTGAGTTAGGATTTGAACATAAGCTGTCTCACTCCAAAACCTGAGCTGTTAACACTCAGTTATACTAATTAGGGCTTCCCAGGTGGCCCAGTGGTAAAGAATCTGCCTGCCAATGCAGGAGACACAGGAGATGCCGGTTCAATCCCTGAGTCGGGAAGATCCCCCGGAGGAGGAAATGGCAACCCACTCAGGTATTCTTGCCTGGAGAATCCCATGGACAGAGGAGCCTGTTAAGCTACCGTCCATAGGGTCACAAAGAGTCTCATACAGCTTAGCGACTGCTGCTGCTAAGTCGCTTCAGTCGTGTCTGACTCTGTGCGACCCCATCAACGGCGGCCCACCAGGCTCCTCTGTCTCTGGGATTCTCCAGGCAAGAACACTGGAGTGGGTTGCCATTTCCTTCTTCAGCTTAGCGACTGAGTGCATGCTAATTAGGGAGCCACTGACAGAAGTGCCAGGCCGGGGGGAGGGGGGGTGCTGCAGTGCCTGGGGTGCCAGGCATGACGGGCACCCAGGGCCGCCTGCTACTCACACAGTCCAGCTGCTTTTCTTCCACAGGTAGTAGGGGTCGGCGAGTTGCTTGAGTGAATTCTTGAGGTTGACAGCAATCAGGGCTCCTAGCACAGACTGGGGAAGCAGAACACTGTTCCCCATCACCTGTGGTGTGGCCCCTTCTCCCTGCCCTTCCTGCAGACACCTGGCGCTGGAGCCTGGCAGGACGGGGTTGCAGTTCTAAAACGGGCAGAGCCCCCAAATCTTTGCACTCAACCTTAGGGTTGGAAAGTGCAGGTGCTGGAGCCAGAGGGCCCTTGGGCCTGAGTTTTGCCGTCCTTCCCCTTCCTTCATCCCCAGACAGCCTGTGTCTAGCGCCTTCTGAGCCAGGGGCCCACAGACGCTGTAAGCACTGACTTGGGTGTGGACCCTGAGGTCAGAAGGCCAGAGTTTGAGACCAGCCCTGCGCTTGTGAGCCTTGTCACTGCTTCTCAGCCTCAGTTTCCCTCACCTGTAAAATGGCGAGAGTAAAACCTACATTAACTACTTCGCAGGTTGTGGCTAGGGCAAAGGGTAACAGGGATGGTGCTTTGCAGCCTGTGAAGCATCACACAGCTCCTAAGGCCTGCTCTTCCTGGAGTCTCTCACTGGCTTCTGCTCTCCTGCTGTGCTCTTACCTTGGGGAGAGCGTAGAGATAGGACCCCAGGACCAGCATGGTGATCATCACCACCAGGGACACACACAGGCTTGACACCTATCCAGAGACAGAGATGGAAACGGGGCATAGGTATGGAATTCTTGCTCCTGATTTTTTTCCCCAATAAATGCCTTTGGCGGAGTGGAGACTGAGGAGGGAAGAGGGAGGCTGAACCAGCTGACCTGGCTTCTCTGGGGCAGCCGTGCTGCCATGCCCAATCCCTTTCCCACTGCCCTGATCCAATGCTCACCTGGGATTTTCCTCCAGCTCCGTCCACGGCCAGAGTGACAGAGAGAGCACAGCAAATGACGTGGATCTTAAAGAAGGAGCCGAAGAAGTTGCTGCAGCCCAGGGCAATCATCTCCTATGGGCACGGGGCAGGATTGAAAGCTGGGGGGGGGGGGGGGGGGGGGGGCACACGGTACAGACCAAACATAGTCGTTGAAGCTAGCTGGATCTTGAACTTGAGAATGACCCAGCTGCTATAAAGCCGTACACTCCCAACCAAGTAGAAGTCAGCCAAAGAGCCCCTGACATCCCTCGTCAGGCCTCTGTGGGCCCTGGCCCGTCCTGCTCAGTCCTGCTGGGGGTGGCTGGACCTACCTGGTTAGCATCCACGTCATAGCCGTGCTTGTTGGCCAGGGTCCGGCCCATAGCCAGGTTGATGACATAGCCCACGATGGCCAGGGAGAAGGCCGTACCGAGCATGTCCTTCCACTGCGAAACCACAGGCAACACGGGAGTGGGGAAACTGTCAAGGAGCCAGAAAGGGGGCAGGGCCCAAGGGTGTGAGGAGGGCCCCTTGAGTCCTTCAGCACCCACAGGGGACCAGGGCCTCTGCGCGAATGGCCACTGCCAAACTGGATGCTCAGTGTCACACTGCAGGGCAGCTACTACTACTCCCCTTGAAACCGCAAAAATTTGAGGCATAGAGAACACAGCTTGTCTGAAGTCACCATGCTAGCAAGTGGTAGGGCCTCATTCGTTCACGTCCAGAATTTGGACTCCTTAGTCTCCCTGGTCCCAGAGCCACAGCCCCCAGTGCTCTGAGGCCTTTTCTCCATTGTCTGCTCCAGCTCTGCCGTATAAACACTGGTCCTCTCCTCCTAGGGCCCAGCGCCGTCCCTGGCACAGAGTAGATAGTTGGTGAATTTTGTTGATCCTAATAGCTTTTTTCCCATGTGGGGAGAAGAGCCAGTGCATTAAAGCAAGGCAAAGAACCAGAGAAGGGCTGATCAGAGAGGCTTCACCCTCAGATGAAACTTCTGGGGGGAGTGTGGCAGTTAAGGGGGCTTCCCAGGTGGTGCTATTGGCAAAGAACCAGCCTGCCAATGCAGAAGACACAAGAGACGTGGGTTCGATCCCTGGGTTAGGAAGATCCCCTGGAGGAGGCCATGCAACCCAGTCCAGTATTCTTGCCTGGAGAATCCCATGGACAGAGGAGCCTGGTGGGCTACAGTCCATGGGGCCGCAGAGAGTTGGACATGACTAAAGCGATTTAGCGTGCACACACGTGGCTGTTAAGACTCACTGTTCATGAAACAGCTAGCACTGTGTGGCTCTTCTCCATAATAAGTGATAGTAATAGTTCATAGCTGGCCAGTGTCATAGAATTTATAACATACTTGATAGAGTTCATCTCATTTCTGACTCTGAACCTAGGTGGGGAGGAGAGAGGGAGTAGGCCCCGGCTTCCCAGCCCCCTGGACTCACCCAGGTTGGATCTCGCCCACGATCTGCATGTGGTACTTTTTGGGCATCTTGTAGCTCCCGGAGATAGCTGTCGCCACCACTACCTGCAAAAGCCAGAACGGAGAACAGGGATTAGCTCTAAATTGAGGCCAGGGTAAGGGTCCCTCTCAAGTCTCCCTTTTGTTTGGGGACCCCAAATCCCACTCCCCTGACTCAGAGAACAGCCTGAGGATCAAGAAGAGTGGGAGCCACACACAGGGGGATGGAGTGGATTAAGCCCAGCCCTTCTGTCCTACCGGCTCACAGAGGGCAAGTGGGTGGGGGAGGGATGGGTAGAGGGGCCCTCCTGGCTCCGGCTGGAGCTAGATTCCTTTTCAACAGCCTCTTGCCTGGTCCCCAACGCCCCAGCCCTGGGCAAGGCCCTTACCACAATCATCTCTGTTGGGATGGGGAAGCGAATCTTGTGCATGTAGCGAGCATTGAGCTCCTTTACCAGCACCAGGACCACACCGCTGATGAGAGCGAAGATGAGTGAGGCGATGTTGGTGTGAGCGAGGTTTTTGCAAATGTCAATGAAGGTCTGGGGGAGAGAGCATCACGCTCGTGGGCTCCCACCCTTTCCTCCCGTGCCACCACCACCCAGCATCTGAGCCAGTGGAGGGGTGTCGTCAGTGTTCTGAGAGGCACAGCAAAGCAGAATCTGGACCCTACTCACAGTCCCACTTCCACCCCTGTCTCCATGCTGGGGTGAGAAGGCTGATTCCCTTCCTTTTCCTCTAGGAAGAGTTCACGCTAATAGAGGAGAGATGGAGATTAGACATAAGGAAAGACTTTCCAGGTAGGGAGGGGTTGAGGCATTGGAATGGGGAACTGATGGAGAGTGTCCCTCTCCTTTTCTGCAGGAATTAACCACAGAGATTTAACCGTACTTCGGCTACCTGATACGAAGCACTGACTCATTGAAAAAGATCCTGATGCAGGGAAAGATTGAAGGCAGGAGGAGAAAGGGGCGACAGAGGATGAGATGATTGGATGACATCACTGACTCAGTGGACATGAGTCTGAGCAAGCTCCAGGAGTTGATGATGGACAGGGAGGCCTGGCATGCTGCAGTCCATGGGGTTGTAAAGAGTCAGACACGACTGAGCAACTGAACAACAACCACAGAGAACCTCAGCCAGCCTTCAAGGTTATGTGTTTGACCCTCCCTCCCCAAATGGGAACCTCTTGAAATCCACTCTGAACAATGGGTCAGACGGCCTTTGCCGGAGAACATCTCATAATGAGGTGCTCACAACTTCTTAAGACAGTGAACTCGGCTCACGTGTCTGCTCGAGACCCTCTTGCAGGGGTGCACTCATAGACTCACAAAGACGATGGACCCCGGGCCTGCGTAGGAGGGGACGGTCAGTCCGAAGACATACTTGAGCACGGAGATCAGGATCTGCAGGCCAGCGGCTGTCATGAAGCCCCGGACGAAGGACTCAGAGAGGTAGATGGCCACAAAGCCAAACTGCATGAAGCCCAGGCCCATCTGAGAGCAGAGGGGTGGTGGGGTCAGACCGCGACAGGCCAGCCGCTCTCACACCTGCCCGGCCCAAGCCCAGGACTGGAGTTCATGCAGCCCTGAGATAGTGGTAGCTCTAGGAAAACAAGTCCCTTGTGACCTTGTCCTGCCTTGTGCTGACAGAGAAATTTAGTCCCTCGGGGCACAGGCCTCTGACACTTGACCTCATTGGCTCCAGTTTCTCCACTGTGAAATGAACCTAGTACTCACCAGTGTTTGCCCTCTCAGTAATTGACACCCCCGTCTGCCCAGCTGGCCAGCCCAGCACTTGGAAGTCATCCCCCCTCACCCTTCATTTCTAATATCCAAAGCCCTGTTTATCCTGGCAAAGCATTCTTCCAGTCTACCCCCCGTCTCCTTGCCCGCCACCCTGGTCTAGGCCCTTATCATTCTTGCGTGGGCCTCTTCATAGTCTCCCAACTGGTCCCGTGCTTTGATTCTAATCTACTTTCCATCCATCGTCTTCTCCAGAGTCTGAGTGATCCAATCTGACTGCCAAATAGGAACCAAATTTGCTGCTTAGGGGACAGACCTCAGACTTCACTGACTGGACCTGCCTGCTTCTCTGGCCTCTTTGGCTCGTTCTCCCAAGGCCTCCTGCCCTCTGGCCACACCAAATGCCTTGTTTTTCCATTCCCTGGTCAGTTCACGGTCTGGTAGGCCTCAGTGCTTCGGGGTGCTGTTCCCTGTGACTGGACTGTCCTCTGTACCTCTTTCCTGTGGTTACCGGTCAACTTCTACTCATCCTTTTAGACTGAGGTCAAATGTCACTTCCTCTCTTTGAGGAGAGGCCTTCCCTGACTTTCTCTTTGATGTTCCCAAAGCTACTTATGTATAGCTCGATTCTGCTGCTTATCTTACTGCCTACACATTTATTTGTTGATATGGCTACTTCCTCCCCTGGGCTGTGAGCTTCTGGAGAACTGGGCCTCTTTCTTACTTATCTTTTATCCCCAGAGCCTAGCCCAGTTCCTGGCATGGTGAAACAACCAAAAAAACCTTAACTGAGTGAATCAATGAATGAAACTTCTGGGCCCCTTCCTGCTCTTACATTCTGTCCTGCTGTATTTGCCTGTATAAAATCTAGCAGAGTCCTTTGCATGTGGCGGAAATGCAATTTATCTCATGCAGGAGGTGCTGTGGCTTGGAGCAGAGGCGGCTGGAGGGGGATAAGGAATGTTACAGAAATGGAAAACTGCTGGCGAGAGCTGGGCACTGGAAAGGATATTGGAGAGAGGCCATGAGTCCTTTAGACAGTCATTAGCTCAGGACAGTTTTATTAAGTGTGGATGCTGGTCTTAGGCATCTGCTGAGGACAGGTGAGATACTCTGCATTTTTAGGGTCATTTGTGGCCTCCAAATGGGGAAGATGGAGGATGGAGAGGCCTAAATCAGCTTTAAGGTCAAGGCTGGGCCTCTGTGGAAGGGGCGATGTGAGCTGATGCTGTGCTAAGGGAGGCCCTGGCAGAGACGGAAGCCGAGCTCCTCACCTGGATGACAGCCGTCAGGCAGGCCAGCGTTGCCGACACGTGCAGCCTGTCGGCCTCCATGGCCCCCGTGTCCACATAGCTTTCATTGGTGGCATTGTTGAAGACCCGGAATTTCGACTCTGGGGCCAGCTGCAGACAGATGTTACCCACCAGGATGCTGATAACGGCAAAGGTACCTGTGGTGCCCCACCCAGCCAGCAAAAGTCAGAGGTTTGGACGGCACCCATGGAAACCAGAAGGGGGCCCGGAACGCTCCCTAGCCCCCACAGGGATGGTGCTCCAGGCCTCCAGGGTCCTCTCCGGCATCACAGTAACCATTTGTATCCGACCATGATCTACACTCTTCCAGGTGCTTTCACCCCAGCTGTTAATATTACTTTATTGGACACGAGAGGAAACAGGCTTGGAAATATAAGCAGAGCCTGCGTCAGAAACAGGCTTTGTGACCAGGCCTTTTTCCTCTGTCTCACTTCACACCAGAGAGCTCCGAATGTCCCTGAAGTGGCCTGATGGATGACGGCTGTCGGACGGCCATTTCTCCCACCTGTTCAGCCCTTTATGGCCTTTCTTGTTCTGCCAAGTCTTCCCCGCATTCCAGGGAGGGAGACTCAATGGGTCACGCTAACTGAGCTCACGGAAGCTGTATGGCTTCTCCAAGGTCACAAAAGACCTGGGATTGACACTCATGGTGGCCGTCCCTCTGGGACCAAGCAGCGCCAGCAGGAGGAGAATGCAATGGGAAAGCACCCGAATCCCCTTTGCCACCCACCACCCATCCTCGCGGGCCAGGTCACCTGCCTGCTAAGAGGGGAGGGGCCTTACCTGGCACCATCTGGTGGATACCCCCCAGGAAGAAGTAGGTCAGGAGGGGGAAGAAAGAGGAGTAGAGGCCGTTGACTGCAGGAAGGTTGGCCAGCAGAGCGAATGCCATGCCTGCAGAGGACACAGAGAGTCAAGGCCCTGGGCACAGTTGGGTGACGCAGGCCACAGAAGGTGGAGTGGGAAGGGGAATAGGCTTGGCTTAGGGGACCCCCTGACCTTGTGGGACCTGGATGCATCCACCGCTGAGGCCGCCAAGAATGTCGGGGATGATGTAGTCTTTGATCTTGTACTTGGGGAGCCAAGAGAGAATGGGGAGCAGCCCGAACACTGTGGTTTTGATCTTGGCTGAGGAACATCTGGAGGGGACGAGGGCAGGTTTTCAGTTAGCACTGCATTCAGAGTGGGAATTGTTATAATATCCTGTTCTTGGTCATTCATGCATGCATTCATGCAAAATTCAGTGAGCACGCACACTATATGGCAGAGACTTTTCTCTTGAGAGCCATCACCTTGCTCTGGACACTGCTTGGAGGTCTTCTGATTGCCTTCTGCTAACCTGGGAAGTCTACAAGGCTTCTCTTAAAGGCATGGATTTGGGGGATGCCTGGCGTTCCGAGGTGTCAAGTCCAGCTCAGAGCGCCGTTCTCTGATCTGACTGAAAACAGGCCCGGTCACCCTCGCCTGGGCTCCTGTAGCAATACCTCGGGCTGTAATTTCTTGCTTTTCATCTCTCTCCCCCGCTACACAGTAAAACTAGCATGGAAAGAAGTCTGGTCTCTTGTCCAGCTTTGTATACCTCATGTGTCACACTGGGATGCTTAGTGAATATCTGTTGAAAAAATGAGTGAATGAATAAGTGAAAGGATGGGCCTGAATCAGAACTCAGTCTGAATGGGGGCGGCTGCTGTATGTTTTGGAACCTCCCCCTACAGGAAGCTTCTTTGTCCCCGCAGGGTACGCCCCTGCTGACCCACCATCCTTTGTGTGTGATGATTCCAATGCTGGAGTTCTTTCCCCTTGTTAATTCATCAAAAGAGGGAAGAATGGGGAAACTATTTGTTGGTCAGCACAGGGTGGGGAGCATTGATCCCTCCCCTGTTTGCTGAACAACTTGAGGTCCTTTCATCAGAAACTCAGAAGCGGTGAAAACAAGGGCCTTCAATCTCAAGGATGACAGCTGGTGGATTGATGCCCGGAAGAGGTGGGGAGGCCTTCGCTTTTCTTCTCCCAGCTGAGGGTTCAAATGCTCAGGGCCCGTGTGGTGACTCACTGGCTTGCTGTGATTAGGCCTCCTTTCCTGCCCAGCACCGATTCCTGTTCTTTACTGCTGCCCAACGATAGTTTCCCTGACACTGGGTCCCCTGGATGTCGCCCCAAACTGAAATCAACACAGACAATGCTCTGTACCCTTTAAAATCTGGGTAGATTTTCTGTCCCAACCAGCACTTCATGGAACAGCATCACCATCGCCTGTGGACTCCCCAGTCCTCTCTGCAGTGGGTAGTGCCTCTCCCATCCCCGGGATGATGGACAGGGAGTTGGACTGCTGGTAAATAGCTTAAAGCATTTCCATAGGCTTGTCCTAAGAGAGGACCAGGCCCCCAGGAACTCTCTCAGGTTTGTTCATGGCAGGAAAACTGGACTCATGAATGGAGAGCTGGCTGGGGGAGTAAAACAACCCACTCAAGGGCTTGTACATGTCCAGCCTTACTTGCAAGCCTGCCATAGTTGAGCAAAGCAATCTTCTCTGAAGCCTGAGAGAAGATCTGGAAACAGATGCTAAACACCTATAGAGAGGTTCCAGAAGCCAAGTGGGAAGAGGATAGTGGGAAGTGGATTAGTTTTCTAGACATTCATTCATTCATTAAACAAAAATTTATTGGAGTACCTTCTGGGTGCCAGGCACTGTTCAAGGCTCTCCTGCCAGCCACATGGGAATTGTTAGCTCCCTACGTCTTTTATGGTTTCCATCATCCTCTTTTAGGACAACAGCAGATATCCTCATCCTTCCAGTACAGAAACAACACAGACTTAAACTCCTTGGCACAAATGCTGACAAGGTCTTTATATAACCAGGCAGAGAAGGAGCCTCCCAGGAGAGATAGGGCTGGGCTGGTGCTTTTAGTGAAGACTCAAGTGGGTGATCCCCCAGCCTGAACCAGTTCCACCTGCATCTCCACTTCAGCCATTGCCAGTGACCTCAATTCAGGTAACTGAATCAGCTGTTTCCCCAGGGGAGTGGGGAAGTGACTTCTGCCACGGACCACAGTGAGGCCTGAGGGAGGTCTACCAGCTGTCTGCGAAGGGGGAAAGGTAAAGTTCATAGCCTCAGGTTCCTGGAGTGCAGGTATTGATCAGCTCGTGGAGTCCCCTCCTTATGGGTGTGGTTTCACTACCCACCAGCACAGTTCCAGGGGTCTGAGAGTGGAACAAGCTGGTGAGACCACATCCTGGTAAGTATCCTTTAGGGGAGCCCAGGAATTTAGGTGCTACCTTTGAGCATTGTCTGGACCTGGGAAAGGAAAGAGCATCCAGGAGAGAAAGAGGACAAAGTCCATGGGGTGGGAGAGGTTTCAGATTTTCCTTGGTGAGGAAAGGACAGGAGAAGGCACAGCAGAAGTAAGGGCTCTGACCTGCTGTGGCGACACACCCTTTCCCAGCACCCTGGAGAACCAGGAGGCACTTGCGTGGGCTGAGAGCATGGTGAGATCTCATGCAGGGGTCAGGACGTCTGCCAGCCCCTCTGGGCCTGTGAGTGGTCCTTGTCCCTGTTCCCCATTTCCTCGAGGGTTTCAGTAAAGATGAGGTGTAGGATCTCAAATTCAGGGTTCCCAGGTACTGTCTGAGGGACAGCGGTATAGGAGCCGTGCCCTGGTGCAGGGAGGGTTTGGTGGGGAGCAGAGGGGAGAGGAGTCTGGGCTTCCAGCCATGTTACCTGAAAGTGTTGCAAAGTTTCTCTCCCAGTGGGTACGTCCGGTCTTCTTCTCAAACTCGTCATCAAAGAGGGTGAGCGAGTATGCGGCTCTGTCTACCACGTAGCGGGGCCTGGGCTGGCTCATGTCTGGGGCATTTACAAGCTTCGGGAGAAACAGAGTAGGGAGGATGAGGGGCATCCCTTCTCAGCGCCGGCCTGGGCCATCTCTCTCTGGTCCTAGCTCAGCAGGGTTTTATGCCGTCTTCCCCGCCCCCAGCCAGCAAGGTGCCTCCCTGCCCTCTTTCAAGTCTTTCCACCAGACTCACTTCTCCTGGTGGCCTTCCTTCCCAGGCACAGGTGATGCATACACTTGCCCTGGCTGTTTTGCTTGGCACCCAGCATGTGGCTGGCACTCCACATCTATGATATCACTGTCACCCCCGCTGAACACCAGGCAACAAGGAGACGGGGGTGCAAGGGCAGGAGTCACGGCTGGGATTCAGCGGGCTGATCCTCTCCCTTCTTCCCTTGTCATCCTCCCGGCAACCAGTGCTGGCCCCTGATATCCTCGCAAGCCCCTTTGCCCCGCCCTCCCACCTCAGTTTCCCGGGCGGAAAGGCTCATACCATCCTGTCAGTCAGCTTGGAAGAAAGAAAGCAGGCTGCCTGGAGGCAGGGGGATGGCCAGGGTGACCTTGGGAGGACCCTTCTTAAAGGAGCTGCCTAGGACTTCACCAACAGGTTTTCCCATGGGGACAGTGGTGTTTGGGGAAATCAAGATGGTCTGCGCTGGCTGGCTCTCCCACGGCTTCCTGTGTCTAACCTTTCCCCCACCCTGTATACTGATGTTTCCCGCCTTGCTTTTTGCGCAACCTTGCTGACGTTCCAGGAGCTGAGCAGGGCAGAGCTAAGTGCCAGGCCCCCAAGGCCCAGGGGAGCTCCCGGTAAAGATCTTCTCTCCTCCATCCTCCAACTGCTGGGCCCCCCTCTGTCCCCTGCCCCGCCCCCCCCAGCACTGGGAGAAGCCTACCTGGACGACCTCAGAGGAAGGAGGGGGAGAAAAGAGATGGCATAAGCTTAGAAGGAGAGATGTCTCCCAAGGGGAGAGTGTGGAATGGCTGTAACCAGTTTGGCAAAAGGTTTGAGAGAGCGTTAAAAGTGAGAAACCATACGGGGGACTCAAGATGCTCCTCCGCAGGCTTCCCAGGGGAGAAGCTGGGTGAGTGACAGGTTGTCAGAGGGGAGCAGGCTGGTTGATGCTTTTTGTGGAAGAGCACGCTGCGGGAGAGGAGGGAAATGCATTAACTACGGGCCCAGAGACTTGGGTTCTAGTGCTGGCTTTACGGGTGAAGTGGAAGGGGCAGCATTCCTTTCTGAACCTCAGATTCCTCATCAGCAAAACTGCGGGACCATAACCTCACAAGGTTGTCTGAGGATCAGATGAGTAAATGGACAAGAAAGGCTTGTGTAAAATGTAAGAGTGATATAAATGTAGGTTGCTATTTTGGATAAGACTGTATCCAGGTAGATGAAGGTCAAGCTGGTGCGTCCCATTCACTGGGCCACAGGACCCTGAGTTCCACCAGGACCTGTAAGCGCAGTGCCCTGCAGAACCCCGCAGATGCTACTCGGCTGGCAGGGCAGTTGTGGGTGAGTCTGCCCACAGTGCCTGGGCCCGCCCAGCCCTTTGCCTGGTGCCTAGTGTGCACCCAACAATTGCTTGTTGAGTGAATCAATAATGTTCTTTTTGGAGAACACAGGGGTTGAACTGAATAAGAGTCAAGGCCTGTAAGACATTTCAGGGGTCAAGTAGAGAGACTGAGTGGCATAAGGAAAACAGCCCAGGTTTTGGAGCCAGGATGACCTGGGTTCAAAGAGTCGGTTTCTTCATCTGTAAATGGGGATAATAACAGTCCCAGGCATTTGCCATGAGGACTAAATGAGATCATGAGTGTGAAGTCTGGTCTTCCAAGGGCACTCAGTGAATGGTAACGGCGGTGATTACTATGATTAAGATGGGAGGGTGCTTCTTTCCTCTTGGGAGAGACTGTTCAGAGGCTTCCAGCCCTTTACCTCCAATGAGGCAGGGTGGCCTCACTCCCCCTTTCCCCCCCACCCTCTCATTGGGTCTGGAAGGGTCCGACCTTCCCAGTGCTTTGCCTGGTGGGCTCTGTGGGAGAAATGAGTGGGGATCATGATCCTCTGGAGGGACCCTGAGCTCCAGCCTGGCTTCAGAGGAAGACTCATAGACTCGGGGAGTCTATGCCTGGCCACCAAACAGACCACTTATAAAGGAATAGCCAGGGTTTTCGAGGGGGCTGTACCAGGAGAGGGAAGAGGAGACAATGGAAGATCTTGTTTCCATGCCAAGCAGCACGCAGTGATACCAGAGGCTCTGCATTCTAGGGCTGTACGTGTGTAGGGGGAGAGGGTGGTCAGTATCTGATCGTATAGAACCCACTCACCCAGCTCCCCTGCTTGGCTCCCTCATGTCCTCAGTGGCACCTTTCGCTACCCGGCATACTTGTCCCTGCCCTTTCCCTCCTGCAGCCTCCACATTCAGCAGCCCATCAAATCCCATTGCTATTTCCTTCCGGTGTCACTCCCAGGTCTTATCTCACACCTGGACTATTGCATTAGCCTTCTAACCAATTCCCCAGCCCACACCCCCAGCTCAGAAACTCTCAGCTTCCTCGTGTCCAGGAGGGGATCAAGTCTAGACTCCTTATTTTGGCATGTTTGTCCGTGCACCAGTTGACCCTGTTCTGGTGGACTCAGCCGATCTGTAGGTTGCACTGCCCTCTGTATCCGGGCTGTCCACTCACCCCGCCTGAGCAAGCGTCCTCCGTTTTCCCTCTGGGGCTCCGTCCATACTTTCCACCTTACCTGAGATGCCCTGACTCATTCTGCCCTCACTCAGCCCTGCCCAGTCTTAAGACCTGCTAGGTTCCTCCTCCTCCCTCTCTTCCTTCTGCCTGCCCTCCACCTCCTTTTCTCTGATGCCTTTCCTGAACACCCTCACCTGGGATCTCTCTCTCCTCAAAACTCCTTTCTTTGGACCCCTCCAGCCTGCACACCACTATTGGCTTCCGGCAGAGGGAGGCAGGAAAGAGGGCATTGGTGCTGGAAATCTTTCGAGAGCACAGATGAATTTGGATGACACGGGACTGTTTCCGCCCTTGCGGGCAGGCTTTATACAGATGGGGCTTAGATGTTGGGGGAGTTCCCATTGACAGAGGAGAAAAGATCCCTCCCTTCTCTGGAATGTAAAATCCGTCTCTCTCCCCATACGTTGCTTGTCTTCATCTAGACATGGGTGCTGAAGGGAAGAAGGCCCTGGGAGCTTTCCCAATCCTGAGTGTGCACTATGTAAAAAAATGAGAGCCCAGCAGCCCAGCAGCCTCAGAAAGCTTTGTTCAGAAGCAGACCTGAGGACCAGGCAGGTCCAAATCTCTCATTTTGTGGACGAGGAAACTGAGTCTCAGAGGTGAGACTTTGAGCCAGGCCTTTGACTCCAACTCAAGTGCTCCTGTTGAAAAGGCCCCAGACTTTCCAGAGATGACCCTGATTCTGCTCTGTGGCATCCCTGAGTGGTATCGGACACCCCGTGACCTTCTACCCCAGCCAGTGATACAGGATGTCCAGGTTCAGCTTTTCCTCCTAAGGGCTCTGTGGGAGGTTCTGGCTCCTCCCTGGGCCTGGACTTTCCCAGGACAGGGGTGGACAGAGCGGCAAACCTGCAACCCCCTGAGCTGCCCCAGCTCCTGGTGAGGAGGTGCCCCGTCATACTTCCTAATTCCAAGACTAGGGGTTGACCTGAGTGTGCACTATGTATAAAAATGAGAGCCCAGCAGCCCAGCAGCCTCAGAAAGCTTTGTTCAGAAGCGGACCTGAGGACCAGGCAGGTCCAAATCTCTCATTTTGTGGACGAGGAAACTGAGTCTCAGAGGTGAGACTTTGAGCCAGGCCTTTGACTCCAACTCAAGTGCTCCTGTTGAAAAGGGCCCAGACTTTCCAGAGATGACCCTGATTCTGCTCTGTGGCATCCCTGAGTGGTATCGGACACCCCGTGACCTTCTACCCCAGCCAGTGATACAGGATGTCCAGGTTCAGCTTTTCCTCCTAAGGGCTCTGTGGGAGGTTCTGGCTCCTCCCTGGGCCTGGACTTTCCCAGGACAGGGGTGGACAGAGCGGCAAACCTGCAACCCCCTGAGCTGCCCCAGCTCCTGGTGAGGAGGTGCCCCGTCATACTTCCTAATTCCAAGACTAGGGGTTGAGGCTGGGTGGGGCTTCGGAGGGGAGGTTACTTCATCCCCAGCCAGTCCTTCTGGCCTGGAGGAGAGGGGGATGGGAGGGAGAGGCAGAAAATGGCGAGCTGGCAGCCTGGTGGGAGGCGCCTCTCCTAGGTGGCTCCCGGGGTTCTCAGAGAGTCCAGGGCCTCCCAGTCCCCCAGAAAGGGCTCCTACACGAGCTAGGGGCACGAAGGTGAAAGAGGGAGCAAGAAGGGAGGGGGTGTAGGGAACACGAAGACTTGATTCCTGGTTAAGCAAACACACAGCTCTGCCAAATGATGTCAGCATGGCTGAAAAAAGTCAAGTGCTCCATTGCCATAGGTGTGTATCACCCAGCCTGCCTCCCATCAAACGGTGTGGGCCCCTCCAGAGTCCCCATCCCCCACTTGATCGGGGACAAACAGCAGGTGCCATGTGACAATATGGAGGAACAAAAGGGTGCCCCGCCCCTCCCCAGTGTGGAGGCAAGAGAGCAGGTCCTGAGTCACTGGAGAGAACTAGAGGGGGGCGTGGGGCTTAAGGGCAGCAGAAGATGAGAAGAGAGAGGGCAGGAAAGGTGGGTGTCTGGACAGTCCCCAAGGCTTGGCAGGGGACTGGGGTCACATCTGGGGCAAGAGGGGATGGAGGGTTTTGCAGAGCTAAGAAGCTGGGGGTGGGGACAGGGGGAAAATGGACTCTGTCGGGACGGCACAGACAGAGCAGACACTCCTCTTGGGTTCTTCCTCAGAATCTTAATCCCCCTGCAGTGAGCTCACTCGAAAGAAAGCCCACTGCAATTTCCTCCCAGTTGTATTTCTGACAAGGTCTGTCTACAATGCCCATGAGAATCCTGTGGGCAAAGATGGGCTTGGGCATCGTGCCCGAGTGAATGCATAGAAAGGCTTGGAACGGTGCCTGGCCACGGTATGTGAGCAACAAATTTGCACTGTGATATGATTACTCCGGTTACCCTGGCGAGGTCTCTTCATCGCGCCTCTGTAATCTCAGGCAGGTCATTCTGCTTTTCTTGGACTTCTTTTTCCACTCTGCTGTTACTTGCCTCCCACCTCGCCCTTCCCCATGCCCTTGTTCCTCTGAAAGTTTCCAGGACTGGTGAGAGGAGGACCGAGAAGTCATTTCAGAAGGGGCAGGACACCTGGGAAGCAGAGAGCTGCAGAGCCCGTCTGTGGGGTGTCTGTGGCCTGGGGGTGATCCTGTCATTGTGGCCCAGGCTGACTTCCTCCTCAGCCCTGTGGGGTGTGTGTGTGTGTGACTGGAGGGGAGTCCTTTGATGTGCACACGTGCCAGGCACAGGAACAACCCCAGCTCAGCCAACCCACCTTGGTCTTCTTATCACTGGTCCCTACTCGGGCAATCACTGTGTCCTGGGCAGAGGCAAGGTCACTTTCAGGCTTCCCCTTTGCTCTAGCTCCTGGTTCCTCCTGGTCTTATCCAGGGTGGGAGCCAGAGGGAAAGGGTGGGTGCTGGGGTGTGTGGGGTGGGAGCTGGGATGGGAGAGGAGGGGCTGAAATTTCCATGCATTGCCTTCTTGCTCTCTGGCTGTTCTAGGGCCTGGCATCCCCGCTGGGGGGAATCCCTGCCACCCACCCCATCCCACTGTTCATCTCTAAGCCCGCGAGCCCCCTCTCTGCTTTCTCTGCCGGAGACAGCTGCTGGGCTGAGGAATCAGCTCCAGCAGGAAGGCACTTCCCATTAGTGAGACCTGACCAAGGTCATGGGTGCCTGAAACACTTCAGGTCAGGCTCCTGAAGGTCTGTACGGAGACTAGGGTTAGTCTTGTGTACCTCTTGGAAGCAGCTGGGTGTCCAAGGACTCCAGTGAGGGGCCCGCTGCTCTGGTTTAAGAAATCTGGAGCTTCCTCAGTGCTGACCTGGTCACTCATTCCCTGAGGGACTTCCCTGGGATCAGATGTGGGTTGGTTGATTTAGCTCAACACACATTCACTAAATACTTGCTTTGTGACCAACCCTTGAGAGACTGGACACCAAGAGATAAAAATGAATCCTCCTCTGTCCCTCAAGCTTTCCTATAAAGGAGCCTTCAGGTTAGTTGACCAGGCTCTGGGAGGTGCCCACAGAGACCATCCTGGTGCTGAAGGAGCTGTGTGTGCTAGTCTTGGTGTTGCCCAGGGAGGGTCTTGCCAGCTGCTGAACGCCAGGGTCGAGGGAGGCTGGGAGGGCCGTGCCAGAGGGGTGCCAGTGGGAATGATGCCGCTGGGAGGAAGGCCTCTCAGTTTGCCCTGTTTGGCATGCTATGCCTCCCCAAGGGGCACGATCTTAAAGCTGGTCTTTCTCTGGTCCTCAGGCTCAGTGCGGTCAAGTGTAAGTGGGGGAGCTTGTGCTCGAATGACAGATCGGCTTGGCCGAGCCTGGGGACCCTGTGGGCTCCTTGGGAGGAGTGAGCGTCCTGCCGGAGGGTGATTTGGGCCCCCTCCGAGCTGTCGGATGAGGAGTTAGGAGCTGGCCCAACCCTCCTGAGTGAAGCATTCACCAGGGAGTCAGGTTGCCGGGCCTGCTGCTGCCTGCCTGCCTGAAGGAGCCCTGCTTGCTATCTCTAAGCCTCACTTTACCCTCCAACCTCCTCCAACCTCTCAGGACTCAGGGGGCACAGCAGACAGGGGGCAGGTGCCTTGAGCAGGTGGAGAAGCAAACAAGTGAGAGAGAGCACCTTGGGGCAGAAGGACAGGGAGACAGTTGCACAGCGACTGGAGAGCCCAGCATTAAGAACCTGCTGCTCCCAAGACTTGCAAGGAAGGAGAGGTGCAGCCAGCAGCCTAGAAGGCTGGCACCCCAGGGAAGGTCCAATAGTTTTGTTCTTTCCTCTGCAAAGGGAAGAAGCCCTGGGGGTCTGGCGGGTCTCTCCGCTGGAGCTTCTGTCCTGCACGCGCCCTTGGCCCCTGGCCCTGCAGCTGAGACCTTCACATGGAAGTGAGGGCCTCAGGGGCTTCTCAGGGCTGAAGGGCTGGGTGCTGCTCTCAGACCCTGGGGGGCCGGAGCCTGCTCCCCACCGGTGCTCAGGTTGGCAAAAAGCTGCCGCCGTGGCCAACTGGTCCCTGTCCTTCCTCCCCTCATGGACCCCCGCCCCCACCCTCCTCCAGGGATGACCCCAGTCCAAGGGGCACCTGGCTGGTGCTTACCGGTGGGTGAGCAGGGCCGTCTGGGCAGGGCTGCAGGCGTGTCTGGGGAGCGGGCAGCTGAAAGGTGTGTAAGAGGTGTGCGAAAGGGCTCTGCTCAAATAATCCAGGGAGGCGTTTATAAATAACTTTACCTCAGGGCCACGGGGTGAGCCCCGGCTTCCGATTGGCTCGGAGGGGAAGTGGTTTTGAACACTACACCATAGCTAAGCCTGGGGAGATAGGAAAAGGAGATAAGGGAAGAAAGGTCCCAAATGAACAGCCCTTTTTTTGTTTTGCCCAAGGAGCAGGGCTGTTTGATGGGAGCTTGGCACTTCCTAAATCCACCCCAGAGACAATAGGTCACATTCAGCGGCCCCGGCCCCACAGGCTCCCCCTGGCCAGCCAGCCGTGGCTGAGAGGGGTCGAAGCAGACCCCTCTCCGAGCTTGCTGTCCTGCTGCTTCTGGGGTCAAGCCGCATGGCCTCTTGGACAAGGGGACGCATTGAGGCCACCCAAGGGGAGGGGGCCTGGGGCTTCTTGCTTTGAAGGTTGGAGACTTGGGGTGTTACAGGGGGACAGTAGAGCTCTGAAAACCCCTGAGGAAGGCTGCAGGCCACTTTTGGGGAGGCCTGAGGGCCCTTGAGAGGTTTGGGGCAGTGGTGGAGACCTGGCTCCCAGGTCCGTCCCCAACCTTAAGGCACTCATAAGTTCTGTGTCTGGACTGATGCCCTCCTAACTTCCCAGGTAGGGTGTGCAGGGTGCATGGGGGTTTGGGATACGGTAAAGCCACTCAAGAAACTGGAGGGCCAGCAGTTATCTGGCCGTAAGGTGGCCTGAAGGCTTGCACATCTCTGTCTCAGGCCTCTGTCACTTCAATCAATGAGTGAACGCCCAACGGTCATGGCTCGGCTCATGTTGCCATGTGCCTTCTGGGTTAGAGCTGCCCAACCACTCCATGCCCACCGAGCACTGTTGAGAACCTCAGACAGGGCAGAGGGGTGGGTTAGGGGAGTTTCTTGACATATTTCCTGAGAGAGGGAGTCCCCAGCTGGTGCCAGAAGCCCCTTCCTTCTCATATCTGAGGTGGTACTGTGTTAGTCTGAATTGTCCTCTCATCTCTCCAGAAGACAACAGAGGCTCTGAGATGGGTTGGAATCAGTACAGAGGGTTTCAGTATGTCCTCCTGGAAGCTAAGGAGAAAGTCTCACTGAGAAGGTGAAATGAGCTAGCTTCAGCACATAATAAGGATTCAATAAAAAATGTGGGTTTATTTATTTATTTATTTTTGCTATGCAGCATGTGGGATCTTAGTTCCTTGACCGGGGATCGAACCCATGCCCCCTGCATTGGAAGCACAGAGTCTTAACCACTGGACCGCCAGGGAAGTCCCACAATAAATATCTGTTGAATGAATGAAAGAATGAATTGTCTGCAAGCCCTCCCAAGGAAGAGTTTGCAGACGCATTGCTCCTGGGGACGAGGGTAACACCCAAAGTCACTCAGAGTTGTCAGGGTGTAGCCCGGGGCCTGAACGAAGCTGGCCGGAGAATGCCCTGCCTCTTGCAGAAGGCAGGGTATGTGCATGGACGCTTCCTCCAGCAGCCCTTCCCCAGGCCCCGCACAGGCCTAGCCGTTGTGTTCCACGGCTCCCTCTGCTTCATCATAGTAACAACGCATAGGTCACAATGGATGGAAATTACATGTTCAGTTACTGACTTTCTCCAAGGACCGTGAACCCCATGAGGAGGGCAGGGCAGTGCCCGTTTCATTCACTCCTGCACCCCTATCATGTAACGCGGTGCCTGCCACTTAGTAAAAGTTCAGTATAGATTTGTGCAATGGGTGAATGACTGTGTGATGAAATCTTCAAACAAAGTAGACCCAGAGGTCCAGAAATGGCACATCCATCTCCAGTACTGCCCGGGGGCATGGGTAGCATGACCTGGTCTAAACTTTGCACAGATGAGTTCTCAGTGTTAGTTGCTTAGGTGTGTCCAACTAAGACCCCATGGACTATAACCCACCAGGCTCCTCTGTCCATGGCATTCTCCAGGCAAGACTACTGAAGTGGGTAGCCGTTCCCTTGGGATCTTCCCGGCCCAGAGACTGAGCTCAGGTCTTCTGCACTGCAGGCGGATTCTTTACAGTCTGAACTACCTTATCAGATGCTCCCTATAGCCAGGTAACCATGAGTACCAAGAACAAACAGCTAAGTTCCCTTGCTGGGATACCATGCCTGCAAGGGAAAGCTTTCAGTTGTACTTTGGTTCTTTTAGTGCAGAGAATGTACTGTCCAGCTGTCTGGAGCACCTAGGACTGCCTGCAGGTACATTTCTCTCTTTTAAATGACCCATGGACATTTTGGTCTATCGATTGATCTAGTGTGAGTTTTGTTAATGTGAGTCAGTCTCTCCTGAATCTGATTGACTTTCGATAGTGACACTGGGCTTTCAAACAGGTTTCTGGTTTAATTCTCATAGCAACCATGTGATGTAGTCATGGTACTGTCATTTTTAGGAGGAGTAAACTGAAGTTGACTAAAGTGAAATAACTTGCTCAAAGTCACAAAGGCCTGGATTTAAGAGGCAGAAATCCAATTTGGATATTATGGCTTCAAATTCTATGCTTAGTCCATTTTATTACTTTAACCTTTGACCTACAAAGCAAAAGATGACATCCACCTTTTAAGACTCTACCTTTTATACACTTTCAGCCTCCCCATCAGGTATATCTTCCAAGTAACTTGGATAAACATGGCTGAGGCCTATAGAATGGGGCTGGCAACTTGTTAAGGCTCCTCCCTAATCCTTCTCCAACCATCTTAGCAAAATTCTGGGAAGGTTGATCTTTTATAATAGTGACAGGGAGCATAGAGCCTAGAGGGTTCTCTGAAGTCACCAAGGGAGATAGACGGAGCCTTCAGAATCTGGGGAAAGCCAGATCAGAAGCTAGAGAAGCAGAGGACAGGAGGGAGACGAAGATGGCTCAAAAGGACATCCTAGGGGTATCTTGGATAGAGTTAAATTATGGAACAGAGGGTAGGTGGGGAGAAAACAGAGGTAGGGAGAGACAGATGGCAGAAATGACAACACAGAGAAGAGAGACTCAGAAACCAAGAGCAAGCGGCAAAGAGCAAGCACATCAACACCCCAGCAGCTCGCAGTCCTGATTTTTGTTAAATCATTGTCTATTTTTTATGGTAAAAACATTTCAGCATCAACCCTGTACTTTCTTGGAGCATACAGATTCTCCTTTGGTAACAATGTTACCCCTGGAGTTGAAGACTGTATTCATCCATCCATCCATCCATCCATCCACTTAACTTAACTTAACCATTGCCCAATGCCAGGAGGCTGCACCAGGGATACTGAGATCCACAAGGCCCACCCCCTGCCCTGAGAAGATCTCACTCTGGGAGGAAGACAGCGAGGTGAAGAGACCCTTACCGCATGCAATCACAGTACCATGGCTGTGGGGAGGAGAGCTGTAGGGATGGTGGGGGGGGGGTGGTCGGGAAAGGCTTTCCCCAGAAGGGGACACAGAAGGGCCTATCGTGGCCAGAGCCTGGGACTTGAGGTTTAAACCCCAGGTGGCCACTCCCAGGAGGAAGGGGGACGGGGACTGTCCTGGAAGCACTATTTTTATAGAGGAGGGGTCCCAGCGTGTCTCCAAGCCTCTGACCCCCGACTCCATCCCAGGTTCTCCCCTTAAAGCCTATCCCTGAGTTTCCATCTGACCAGAGCTCCACCCTATTTATTCTTCAGCAGATCTTAGAGCGGTGGGTGTACAGACGCACATAAGCTCATACCAAACAGATTTGGGGGATTTACTGAGTTATGCAGGTAAAGCCAAAGTAGTCAGTCACAAAGCACCCTCTGACCATGTCACCTTGGGGCTGGTGCAGCTAAGGAGCAGCCAGTTTCCACACTAGTAAACTGAGGCTAGACCTCGAGAAGGAGACGGATCCTGCCGCCTCTAGCCTTATCTGCACCTGCTGGCTTCTTGTACCTTTGCCCTGCATGGGGCCTGGGCCAAGCGTGCGGGCAGGATCATGTTTTGGGCAGAGCAGCCCAGCAACTAAAGCAAACACCTCAAGGCTGGAGTCAGGAAAGTCTTCAGCACCTTGCCCTGCGGTGGCAGGATCTGACTTGGCCCTGCGGGTGCCAGTTTCCTGAGTTCCCGGGAGCTGGCAGAGCTGCAGGGGTACCCACGGAGAAAGCCAGCTCACACCTCTCTCCTCAGGGAAGCCAGAGCACAGAGCGGTGAGCATCTGAGATGGGGCAGGGCACAGGGGAGGCAAGGCGAGCGCCAGGGACGCCAAGCTGTGTCCAACCTTAACGCAGGGAACCGGAGCTTCTGCCGTGCGCCTGGCACTGTGCTAGGTGCTGGTGACTGAGGCTGAAGACTGCCAGGCCCCGTGAGGCCATGATCCTGAAGAGCGGGCAGAGGGAGGCTTCCAAGAGCACACACGGCCACGGGGCTGGTGGGCAGCATGTCAGAAGGAACTAAGGGGGGCTCTGAAGGCTGTAGAGTGAGGACAGGATCTGTCTGGAGAGAGTTGGATCAGTGCTGGCCAAGACCCCCAGCATCTGGGACCAGAGGAAGGGGAACGTTGCTGAACCCTCGGATGAGGAGCGGAAGAAGGGGTCTCAGGGTTCTGAGTCCTCTCTCTCAGTTTACAGGTGAGAGAGAGATGGGAGGGACCTGCCTAAGGTCACCCAGAGAGGCTGTGTCAGAGCCCAGGCTGGGCACCACCCAGGACCCCAGCCGGGCCCTCCAGCATGGCCTCTCTCCACAAAGTGGGTGGGAGGTGGCTTTGTGACTCTCCCTCCCTTGTCTGTGTCACCCAGGAGCTCCCCAGAGACACTGGGTACCCAGAGTGCTGCCTGCAGAGGTCTTCCCTGTTAATGGGGCCCGAGCGCTTTGCCCTGAGGTTTGGGACAAGCAGGTCCGCAGCGTCGGGCCTGGGAGCCCCGGTGTGCTGGTCCTGCAGCTGCCAGACAGAGGAGAAGACTCTGCTCAGGACCGGACCTTGGCTGGCTGGGTGAGGGTGTCCAAGGCACTTCACACTGCCCTGGGAACCCCGCGAATGAGGCTGGAGGTGAGGCAGAGGTGAGTTCCAAGTCTAGTCACGTTGACCGCAATTCTGGCTTTGGGCCCTTAAGCTAAGCATGTATTAACCTGGTATAGGGACTGCCTCCAAGAGGGGTATAGAGGTTGGGGTATAAGAGGACCTAGACCCCCTCTCAATTCTAGAACTGAGATAGCTGGAGAAAGAAGGCATTGACAACCTTGGTTCCAGGGTCTCGCCCTAGCTCCAGGGTCTAGCTTGCGCAGCGAGAGAAGTCGATCACAAGAGGGACTTGACCTCTCAAAGAGACTGGAAATGATGCCTCCGCATCTCCCTTTTCTTATCCCACATTTTCCTGGAAAGAAGAAAACGGGAAGGTACCTATCACTCACCAGCCAGTCCAGTCCTCCCAGCTCTTCTTCCCATCACCGCTGACCACACAGGCCTCTCTCCTCTTGTGCTGACAGCTGTGCTTTCTGAACCCCGACTGGCCAAAGGTGAGGCGGTCTGGGTCTTCTAGTTACCGTCTCCCCAGCAGCTCTTTGAGGTCGATGACTATGGCACAGATACGTGAGAGGCATCAGGATGGAGTGGGCAGAACAAAGACTTCAGGCTGAGACTCCGGCTCTGGGTTTGCTGGTCATGTGATCTTGGGCCAGTTTGTTCATTTTTGAGGCTCAGTTTGTCCACCTGTAAAAGGGTACACATGACGAAAAGGAAATGCTTTTGAAAGGCAAGTCCCTTCCCTTGGGGCATGACCGCCTGGCCTTTCGCCCATACCCATTACCTCTGCAATACCGGCTACGCTCAGCCCTTTGGCCCCACCCCAGCCAGTGCCACCCTTTGCCACCCTGCGCCTCACTGACCCTGCTCCCTCGTCTCAGGAGTCAGGAGTGTTGGGCTCCCACTTGCAGGCCTTGCCCTCCTGGCCTCCCAGGGATGCAGCCAAATGGCAGACTGTGTTCAAGAAGGCTCTCCTCCCGAGTTGCTGCAACAAAACATCAGGGCATTAGTCACACCTGGGCCTTGGAGCCCCTACCGCCCTTCCCCTCTTACCTCTGGGAGGTGCCAAGCAGAGAGGGTGTGAGCGTGAACGTTGGTGTGCGTGTGCACAGTGTGGGTGCTGAACAAGTTGCTTTTCTAAAAGAGAGTGGGGCTCGGGGTGTGTATGCACCCCTACTTTTGTCCCCCCTCACCTCACAAGCTCCCCAATCACTTTCTGCCTGTGGTCTTTGCCTCACCCTGCAGCCCGTGGGCTGGTGGGCTGGTGGGCTGGTGTGCTGGAGTGAGTCCCCTCACCCTCTGGGTCCTGGTGCCCTCACGCCTGAGGAATATGCCAGACTCTCGAGAGCTGAACCCACACTAGGTGTGGGCAGCCCTTGCAGGAACAGAGTCTTGCAGCTGGGACTCCCCTCAGTTCATGTTGCAGAGAGGGATGGTGGAGGGGAAGGGGTCTCCCCGAGTTTTCCCCCAGGAGCGTGTTTGGGCGATACGTCCAGAAAGTTACTCCCCAAATAAGCCTTCCTTGCTGTGTTTTCTCAGCCCTCCAAGGTCAGGCCACCTACCATCCTGATTCCGCCCTCTTCTTGCCCAGAACCAGCCATCACAGGCTCAGGCAGAGGAGGGAGCATGCTGGGGTAGGTTTTCAGCCCCAGAGAAGAGGTTGTCCACTCTTGGCAGGGGACTGGGGCTGGCTCAAGGCTTTAGCCTGGGACACGCTCAGAGCTCCTCAGTCCTGAGCAGTCTGAACACCATTCTCCCTCTGGGAGTCTGGGGGTGGGGGCGTAAGATATGCATGGAATTCCCTGAGAATGTGGGAGAATGTGGTCCCAGCTTGACGGATGGTGCAGGAGGGGGCCTAGGCCAGTGTGCTGGGACCTCAGCTGGGGCCGCTTCTCTGGGTCTCCCAGCACAGCAGGCAGAGGCGGGTATGACGGAGGCTGGTCGCGAGGCTCTGAGGTCCAAGGCTCAAGAAGCACATGTCCTAACTCCAGAGTGCAGGGAGCAGGCCACAGCGCAGATGGCTTTGGAGGAGTCCTTAGGACAACTTGGTCGCTGGGGCTAGTTCCTGTCAGCTGTCCAGGGCTGAGCTCCGGCCCAGGCCGCTCACAGAGCCGCATTGTTCCCCAGGAACCGCTCGAGCATTTAGCTCGTCTTGTCCTGCTGGTACATTCGTTGGCTATGATTCCCACTGAGGACATCTTCAGAGGCAGGCAGGGTGCCAGGCTTGCGGGCAGGCCCCGGACTGCTCCGTTGAGCAGGGAGCTGGGAGAAGGGGCGCTCACCAGCCTTCAATGTGACCCTTGGGGCTGTTTGCCAAGGGTAGTGGCAAGTCTGCCTGGGAAGTTCTGATGCCGCTGCTGGCCCTGCCAAGAGGCTGAGAGCAGACCCCACTGCCAGCGTGTCCCGGGACTGGCTCTGGCTCCCGGGGAGCAAGCTGTGTGATTAGGGGCAAGCTGCTGAGCCTCTCTGAGCTCCTGGCTTCCTCATCTCCAAAGTGGAGCGATAGCAGCACCTGCCGCAGAGTGATACTGGGAGGACTGAACAGGGTAACTCATGAAGCCCTTGGGCAGCAAGGAGGTCCAACCAGTCCATCTTCAAGGAAATCAGCCCTGAATATTCACTGGGAGGACTGATGCTGAAGCTGAAACTCCAGTACTTTGGCCACCTGATGTGAAGAGCTGACTCACTGAAAAAGTCCCTGATGCTGGGAAAGATTGACAGCAGGAGGAACAGGGGACGACAGAGGATGAGACAGTTGGATGGTATCACCGACTCAATGGACATGAATTTGAGCAAACTCAGGGAGATAGTGAAGGACAGAGAAGCCTGGCGTGCTGCAGTTTATGAGGTTGTAGAGTCAGCTCAGATATGCCTTAGCAACTGAACAACAATTCAGGAAAAACATTTATCACAAGATCTGGCAATTTCCAGAGGGCCCACCCCATCCACCTGGTCCTTTCTCTTCTCCCCTGTCCCCGTCCAGCTTGAAATGCTCTCCCTTCCTTCTCAGCTCTCCACGTCCTTCAGCTCAAGCCGCCTGTTCCCCGTGCAGCCAGCCTGTTTGCTCCGACCACGTTCAGACTCCTGCAGCTCTCTCAGGGGATAACCGCAACTAGACACTCGATCACGTGGTCTTAGGGGTTTGGCTTTAATGGTTTACAAGGGACTCCCTTCCTGGATCATAGGATTTGGGTGTTTTGCTTCTATTGTGTCCTTCACGGACCAAAATGTCCTGAGCTTATTAATACGAGTGCTTACCTACGGACTGAGAGCCCATCCTGGGTCCTGCCTCAGGGCAATTATAGAAGGACCATCGTTCACTGTGGTTTCAGCCTTGCTCTGTGAGGGTCCAGGCTTTCCAGAAGGTGTGTCATTTGCAGCCACGTCCCAGCAGCTGACAAGACCCAGTCAAGAGTCATGACTGACCCCCATTTTGCCTGCTTGTGCCCCATCCCTCTGACTGAAGACCCACTTCCCCTCCAGGGCTGAGGCTCCTGTGGGCAGGCTTGGGGGTCTCTGGCATCGCTGGGTAGGTTTTTCTGCTCTTAGCTCATTCTTGCCCTCCGTTGCCCACCGGCCGTGGAGAGAGGGCCCCTCTGGGGAGCTCTGCTCTGCTGCCTCTTGGGGCTCCTGCCCTCGAGGCCCAGTGTCTCAGTGAGCCCTGTGACCAGCAGCGCTCCGTGCCTCCCGCAGGAGCACGGTGGGAGCTTCCCTCCAGGCTGTGAGGCACTGTGGTAGCCCAGCCCCGGCGAAGCCACGGCACAGACTGCTCTCTCCCACCAGCAACAGCATTGCTGTGGGCGCGTGAAGGCATGCTGGTGTCCGTCTCCCAGCCTCCCTGGCTGTGTGGCTGAGTGCGCACTGATGCAACGCAGAGCCAGAGGAGCCCCTTCCAGGTCTGGGCCTTGAGATGCTGGGTGAGTCTCCACGCTCTTTCCTCCTCCCGCCACCTGGTCCTTTCTCTTCTCCCCTGTCCCCGTCCCTTGATACTGACCCAGCATCAGCTGTGCACAACGACAGAGGCCTGGCAAATGGGAAACCACAGACGGAAAGCCTCTGAGCTCCTGAATGGCCTTATGAAGCCAAGGGCTCCAGTAGCCTGGAGACTGCTGTAGGAAAGGAGCGACTTGATTCTGCAGTCCACTGTGCTGGGGTCCTCTCCAGTGCATTGTAGTTTTGTCTTTAACCCACACATGGACCCCGAGGATGATGAGAACACTGCCCTTCAGCTTTTGCTTGTAGTCACCGTGGCTTGGCTCAGGAGAGAGAACGTAGACGCCCATTTCCTGGGTTCTCCTCCTCTGCCCTGGAGACTTGACCACAGGAACTCTTCCTCTCCTGTAAACAGAGGTCTGGAGGACCTCTGATTCACCGGCTTATCAGACACACCCAGTCTCTTGATCCCGATTTGGGTCAGCTGGGACTCCCAGCCCTGTGCTTCCCAACAGCAGAATCATTTTTTCCCCCTTTCCCTTTCCCTCTTTTTTAAAAAAGATTTTATTGAATTATTGATTTATAATGTTGTGTTAATTTCTGCTGTAAGAAAAGTGATTCAGTTCTCTCTCTCTATATATATATATATATGTGTATTTCATTTTTTTTCCATTGTGGTTTATCACAAGATATTGAGTGTAATTCTCTGTGCTATACAGTAAGAACTTGTTGTTTATCAATTTTATATAAAGTAGCTTGTATTTGCTAATCTCAAATTCCCAATCCTTCCTTCCCTGACCCTGACTCTTTGGCAACCGGAAGCCTGTTCTCTGTCTCCAACAGCAAAATCTTTATAGATGATGCCCCCAGTTAAGGTGAGCCTTCCTGGATGAGGGCTCTACCCTCCTGCTTAGTTCATCTCTGTCTTCTGCTTAGAATGAGAAGACATGGGAAGGGTTGAGGGTCTTGGAGGTGGGAAAGAACCCCATGGATTGGTAGTTTCTAGTTTGCTAGGATTTCCCTGGGATTAGCAAGTAGATGAAAAACGGAGTTGCATTACTAACTAAGGTTAAGGAAAAATGGTGCATTGTATTTATAGAGCACTTACAATTAGAGGGTGCTTTCCACATGCACCATCTCATCTAATTGTTGGCCACAGCCCTGTGGCAGGGACAGGGGCTATTCGTCACTGTTTTGCATATGTGGAAACCAAGGATAAGTTACCCACGCCTGGGAAATGCCCAAGCTTGCATCAGACCATCAGGGTTCCCGACTTTTAGCTTTGTGCTCTTGTGTCTCCACCCTGCCAAGCTGAAAAAAGGATATGTTTTGACTTATGCTCAGGAAGTACCAGGCCTGCATTTCTTCTGAAAAGGGAAGGACTTCCTTGATGTGAGGGTAGGGGCAAGGGAGACACTTAAACTGGACTTGTCTAGAGACAAACAGTTGAATGGGATGTACAGTCCCTAATGGTGAACACCTTGAAGCCCCAGGACTTCCCTGAAGTTCCCAGACCAAATAAAGGGTTTGTTGTTTTTCCCTCACATCCTGTCGCCATCCAATTCCTGCCCTTACTCCAAGACTGCAAGGCAAACAGGTCTGTAGGCTTGTATGGGGAAGGTGGGGTCTGGCAGGGGGGAGAGATGTCCCAGTGGGGTGAACCCCACTAGGCTGCTCCTGAAAAGTGTTAACTGAGAGAGTCCTCAGCCTAGGAAGACTCAGGGGGAGGGGGCAGGGGGCAGGGATCGCTCTTTCACCTCCAGTGGCTCAGCCACACCAGGTACTTGGGCGGAGTGCAGGATAAAGGCCAGTGGAGAAGAAAGGTTGGTTTGACCCCAGCTTGACCCCAGTGTTCCTGATTTTGCTGCCCCACCAATTACACAAACAGTCCTGAGCACCCAACATGAGCACACCCACATGTCTAGAACCACAGACCCCAGGTTCAGGCTCCACTGGCTTCTTTAGTAAAGCAGCATACAGGATTTAAGTTAGACACAAGGAGAACTTCCTGGGGTGAGGGGATTAGATCAGAGATTGAGCAGTGTGGAATCTTCTGAAGGAAGCCTGAGAGTCTCTATAAATGTGGAAGAAATGTTTATCTCTCTGATTGTTGGGGTGAGGGTCGGGCTGAGGGACTTGCCCAGAGACAACCCGATGAATAAGATGTGTAGTCCCTACTGACGAACACGCTGAAGCCCAGGCAGAAGGAGAAGCAATAAAGGAGCAAAGGAAAGAGGTGCATAGCACTCTCCCCCTTGCTTATTTCTGCACCTGGAAATGGGAGAGGGAGGAGATTTGGGGCTTGGAATATTACAGTGGGGGCACTGCTTGACTGCTGGACAGAAAGTTTTCAAAGAAGAAGGACTCTTTGGTCCTTAGAACAGGGAAATGGTGAGGAGTCTGTGAGAAGGAACACTTCCCTGCATTCAGGAGGCCAGGGACATCTGGAGTTGCCATCAGATCGGCCTGGGCATGTGAATTCAGTGGGCAGAACAAGTGGGAAAGGGGTGAGGCGGGCTCGAGAAGGGTTGCTGGGCTCTCCGCTCACTTAGCCAGACTCTACCGAGCCAAACCAACCAAGACCTGTGAGAGGGGCTCAGAAGGTCCTAAGGAGGTAGCATGATTCCTGGATACTCTAATTATTTTTATTTCGCATTTTATTTGAAAGATTTTAAACACACAGAAAGGCCGAAAGACTTCTCCACTGAACACCATCTACCCACCACCTAGATTCTACCATTAATATTTGCTATATGTGCTTTATCACATGTCACATTATCCATCCCTCTATCCATCTAATTTCTGGATGCATTTTAAAGTGAGGAGCAGGCCCTGAAAAAAAAATGCTAATTATTAGATAAATGCAAATTGAAACTACAATCAGCTCACACCAGTCAGAACTACCACCATCAAAAAATCTACAAATAATAGATGCCGGAGATGGCGTGCAGAAAAGGGAACACTCCTACACTGTGGGTGGGAATAGAAATTGGTACAACAGCTATGGAAAACAGTCTGAAGTTTCCCTAAAAAAACTAGAAATAGAGTTACCATATGATACAGCAATCCCAGCAATCCCACTCCTGAGCAAATATCTGAAAAAGATAAAAATTCAAATTCGAAAACATATTCACCCCAGTGTTCACAGCAGCACTATTCTTAATAGCCAAGACATGGAAGCAACCTAAGTGTCCGTCAACAGATGAACAGTAAAGAAGTGTGATATATGTGTATGCGTCATATACTTGACATATATAATGAAATATCACCATCATTAAAAGGAATGAAATATTGACATTTGCAGTAACATGGATAGGCCTAGAGATTAACATACTAAGAAAAGTAAGTCACGCATAGAAAGACAAATACTATATGCAGAATCTAAAAAAAATAATACAACTCTTACAAAATAGACTCACAGAGAAAACAAATACATGATTAGTGAAGGGGGAAGGGGAGGGGGAGGGATAAATTAAGAGTTTGGGATTAATAGATTCACACTGTATAGCACAGGGAACTACATTATAAACCTTGTAATAACCTATAAAGGAAAAGAATCTGAAGCTGCACAGTTGAAACTAACACAATATTGGAAATCAACTACAGTTTAATAGAACACAGAATTTTAAAAAGTGAGGTGCAGACATCAGTACCCATTTAGGCCAGTACGTCAGATCATATCATGAGCAAGAGGTCAATACTTGTTGCAGTTATTTTGTGTGTGTGTATGATAAGGTTTACACACAATGAAACACACAGATCTCGTGTGCCAGGGATGAGTTCTGACAAGCGCATACACCTGTGCAACTGAACCCCCATCAAGCTACAGAACACGGTGATGACTTCAGAAAGTCCCCTCAGACCCCTTCCTAAGAAGTCCCACCCCCCAAAGAAAACCTCTTCTGATTTCTTTCTCCTGTAGATTAGTTTGGCCTTCCCGTAACTTTATTCACACAAATGAAATCATACAACTGGATTTGTTGGGAAGGCTTCTTTCCCTTCACAGAGTGGATCCTGCATTCTTTGGAAAAGAGCCTGTTTTATATAAAGTCAGACTTTTTTTTAAACCAGCAGGAAACACGTCCCCAAATCTAATCTTCGTTGCAAGCCGGGACACAGTGTTTACAAAGGCATGATCGACATCTCAGTGCCCACTTTGTGTGTCCTTGACCAGCTAAAGGTAAACAGGGCTGCTCCCACTGGCTCCAGAGAGCTGCGAGCGGGTGCGGGGAGGCTGGCAAGACTTCTGGACCCCCAGCCTAGCCCTGCTGCTGTGAACTGAGCTGGCCTTTCGGAGTCTCCAGCCCTTACGTCCTTTCCCCACTCCAGCACTGAGGATCCTGCCTTCTCGCCCTCCCCTCCTCCCTAACCCCCACCAGGAGGATCTGATAACCAGGCATTTACACTAGATAACTGATAGTCCGGTTACAGTGTAACCGGACCGCCTTCCACCGAGGTGCTGCCTCTGCCGGTATTGACTTGTCCCCTCTTTTATCTCCGAACGTGGCCGACAGGCTGCCGGCTCTGGGTCTCTCTGCCTCCCACCGAGGCTCCCTAAGGACAGGCAGCCCTGCGGCCCCCACCAAGCTGCTGTGCTCTGACGTCATGGGTTTTAATCCTTCTTGGAATCAGTCACAGGTCCAGCACAGGAGGCTCAACTCCGTGATGACATGCGGGCAACGCTGTGCAGGAGACGAGGAGGGGCGGAATCTTCTGCTGGGGGCCCAGTTCCGCGTCCTCCCCTGGGGGGAGATGGGTCACCATCCAGAGGTGATGCGCAGATAATCATCACAAATAAAGGTTGAAACATACTGAGATCCAAAGGCGGCTGCCGGGAGACTCAGGAAAAAAAACAAAAACAAACTAGGAAAGGGGACTGTGGGGACCCAAACAGTTTCAGAAGTGTCACTGAAGAAGCATCTCCTCACAAGTGTATGCGTGCGTGGCATCCCAGTGCCCACTGGGTCTGGATCTGTTTGTAACGTGACCCCCCCCCTTCC
>SJXQ01007810.1:1446294-1467289 GCA_006408695.1 Aepyceros melampus
CTCTGTTTGCAGCCTGACCCCCACCCTTCCCACCCCCTGCTAACCCCCTGCGGGGTCTCTGCAAGGCTCTAGGATCTGGCAGGTTTCCCCCTCGCCTGGGGGGTTCTCTGACTCCCCCACCCCGCCAGCGGGCCCTGGAGATGAGACTTGTGCAAAGGCATTTTAGGCACTGCTGGGAAATGGGATCTGAGGGACCCGGAAAACCACTCTGAGTCCCTTCTGCTCGCCCCCGAAGGGACACCAAGCTGTCTGTTCAGCAGGACACTGCTTATGGGAGAGGGCACTGAGTGGGCTGCAGCCCGCTCTGCAAGCCCCGCTCCCATTCTCACCCCTCCCCACCAGAGCCTCTGCTTCTGGGGAGACCGAATGAGCTGGGGACGCTTCTTTCTGAAACAACAAGTCCGAGTTCGTTCTCAACAGGCTCTCAGCGTCAGGAGGCCACTTCAGAATGGGCACAGGACTCCTTCCCTCCAGGTCTTCCCTTTCAGAGCTGGGTTCCCTGCCCGCTCCAGCCCTAGCACAGTGATTCTTTCCCCCAGCCTCCATCCTCATCTTAATCACAGTTAGTAAGTAAGTAAGTAAGTAAATAAAGTCACTCAGTCGTGTCTGACTCTTTGTGACCCCATGGACTGCAGCCCACCAGGCTCCTCAGTCCATGGGATTCTCCAGGCAAGAATACTAGAGTGGGTTGCCATTTCCTTCTCCAGGGATCTTCCCGACCCAGGGATTGAACCCGGGTCTCCCGCATTGGAGGCAGACGCTTTAACCTCTGAGCCACCAGGGAAGCCTAATCACAGTTAGGTTTCCCCAACTTGTCTATACTTTAAACATCTGGAGGGTTCAAGAAATTCTTAGGCTTTGTCCCTAGAGACTCCGACTCCCTATGTTTCTGGGGACCTGGTCATGAGTATTCTGTAAACCATTTAAGTACTCAGCTAGGTAAGGGAAGCCCCACCATAGCCCAAACCCTGCCTTCTTCCCTCCCTAGACTCCCAAATATGTGTTTTGTCTCCTGGCACAAGGATGCGACTGGTCGGGAATTGATGATCTTCCACATCATGACTTTTAAAATGAAAAATTCTCTGAAATGTCCCTCTGTCTTCTGTGCCATTTCTACCCTGATACTGACACCTGTCATCTCTATCACCAGCGGTATCACTGAGTGAGACATATCCCTGTCTTCTGGAGGGTTCCTTATCTGCTGAGGCTCTGAAGGCACACCTCCCTCACAGGAGAGAGAGCGGTTCCACCTAGTTCTAACCAAAAGAGAAGTGATCAGACTGGGGATTGGCTCTGAACCAAGCTCCTCCTCTGAAAGCTGAATTCTCCTGTTCTTTCCTTGGGAGGCTCTTCACAGTCCTCAATGGGAGGAGGGCGTGGATAAGGCACGCCAAGCCCATACCCCTGATTTGTTCCCAGGCACTCTCCACTTTCTGAGCTTTTTAAACAGTGGAACCAATAATACCAAACTGATCTGAAATCTCTGCGGAGAAAAATATGCACCGCCAACAAACCTGCATTAACTTTTGGGCTCCAACCTGATCCCAGCATTTGTCGTGGGGGAAGATAGAAGCTTTAGGAAGAGGATGAGCAGTGTCTAACTCTAAAATAAAATTCCACATATAAGTGAAGGAGGTTGGATTGGATTGGACTCGTTGCAGTCTCTTCGTATAGATTCTGCTGAGTGGATGAACAAACTGTAAGCGTGTGTGTGTTTGAATGATACACCTGAGTTACAGCTTGCAAGTTACTTCCTCCTTTTCTGGCTAAGGACAAATAGGGAAACAGCTTACTAACACTGAGGTTGTTAAAAAAAAAATGACATCTATAGAAAATCCCTTCGAAAGGTCAATAAGATCAAAATTTTTTTTTGTAAACGACCTTGTTTAAAGAGCTTCAGGCATTTTGTCCTTCACTGGTCTAGCCCAGTTGCAGGCCTGGGAGTGAGGTGGTGGAACAGAGACGGGGACCAAGAGAAGTACCCCAGTAGGAGCCTAGAACCCCCTGATGCTGCCAGTGGAATCACCTCTCTGCCTGACCTCAGACGGTTCCCAGCCTAAAGGAAAGTGGGAGCCTTAACTGGGGGGCACCAGAGCCCCAAGGAACTCTAGCTGGAAGGCATTGGCTCCAGCTGCCCTGAGCCTCCCCAGCACACCCAACGATTGAGCTCTCCAGCTGCGGCCTGCGGGCTAGAGCTAGAGTCGACCGTTTACTGCTCCAGGCCCTGGGGGCTTTTGACAGCTCCTTGCATTTTCTCCTTCAGTTTTACACTTGTCAAACGTTATGCTTTTTCACTTCTATCATACACAAAACATTCTCACTTTGTGTGTTATTCTTTTTTCTGCTAATGAAAATAATTCCAGCTCATTGTAAAAATTTCAAGCGAAATAACGTGCAAATAAGAAAGCAAAAGCTTCCATAATCTAATTTTCTCAGATAGCCAGCCTAGCAGCTGAGGGTACACCCTTCCAGATCTTTCTCTAAGTGTATGCACAAACAGCTTACACAGCTTTGCTCGTGCTGTCTACACCTGCTTCCTGGAGCACCATTTCTTCTCCCTTGCCAGGCTTACCTCTGTACGTACTTCTGAACTCAGCCCACTTTCTGCACCTGTCATCCCCTAGCCTGGACCAGGTGCCCCTCCCTGGGCTACTTGAGCCCCTGTGAGCCTTATCAGAGCATCTGCAATGGTGAATATTCAAGTCCTAGTTGATTCCCCGCCCGCCCCCACCCCCCAACTAGAATATAGGTCATACAGGTTAGTGGTCAAGAGGTGAAGGCCGGGAGGACCCTCGCCCCACTAGCAGCCCCGGTCCCTTCTGGCTCTGCTGACTATCCTTGTCACTCGAGCAGCCTCAGTGCCTAGCACTGGTCTGTGGTTGGTGCTCAGTAGTTGTCTGTTGATTGAGTGAGTGAGTGAGTCAGTGGTTCTGGGTCACAGAAGCTGTCCCCACCGTGGGACTTTTATGCACAGGTGGAAGGCTACAGAAACCAGCCAAGAACAGCAGATCTCCATGTTGCCTGGTTCCAAGAGCTGTCACTGGTTTCCAGTGGTTGTATAACTTTGAAACAGTCTTCTTGAGATATTGTGAAGGTTAAAAATTCAAGGAGTGAGGTCTCCTCCCACCGCCTACAGTGGCCACTCTCCCACTCCCATTTAGGAGGCCAAGGGCCCTTTTCCCTTAAGCCCAGTGAGACACAGAGAGCTCGGGTCTCTAACAGAGCTTGGTGTGATGGGCTCCGAGGCCAGAGCTCCAGACGTGTCAGCTGCGTGACCTCAGGCAGGTACCCCAACCCCTCTGAGCCTCCCTCCACAATATTCAGATTAGAATGCTACTAATTATACCTACCTCACAGGTTGCATGCGTGTGTACTAAGTCACTTCAGACGTGTCTGACTCTTTGGAACCCCATGCACTATAGCCCACCAGGCTCCCCTGTCCATGGGATTCTCCAGGCAAGAATACTGGGGTGGGTTGCCGTGCGCTCCTCCAGGGGGTCTTCCCCACTCAGGGACTGAATCTGTATCTCTCATGTCTCCTGCACTGGCAGGTGGGTTCTTTACCACTAGCACCACTGGGAAGCTCTGCCTCAAAGGTTAGAGGAGCCGAAATGAAATACAAATGTGAGAGTGCTTTGTACATTTTGTAGCTCTTTAGCCTATATCCCTCCCAGTGGAGTTCAGAGTAAGATCAGCGTGCTAGGAAATTAAGACTTTTTGGCTCTGTCCTTGTCTCCTGAGGTGACCTTGGGACTTTCTGTGAAGTGGAGGTGGGAAGGGATGTGGGATCACACGGTTCCTAAGACCGCTTCCAACTCTAGAATTCTATATGCTCTGAAAAGTCAAATGCCCTGTGTCCTCATACCACCATTTGGATGTGAGCACAAAGGTCTCTGCCGGTGGCCAGCACAACCAGGGAGGGTCTCTTTCTTTCACCAAAGCCCCTGAATAGGAATCTGAAGGGCTTCCCTGGTAGCTCACCTGGGAAAAAATCTGCCTGCAATGCAGGAGACCGCAGTTTGATCTGGCAAACACTGATTGGTGGGCCATTACTGGGATGCCTCCAAGCCTGAATTTCTGTGCTTGGCACCATATACCACCTGGTACTAGAAAATCCTCAGCTAGTTTCCAAGTTCCTATAGAGGGATGGGTTTGGGAATGGCGTGTGCGATGTGTCTTTTACGACATTTTTGGCTTCTTTCAGTTCAGTTCAGTCGCTCAGTCGTGTCCAACTCCTTGAGACCCCATGAACCGCACACCAGGCCTCCCTGTCCAACACCAACTCCCAGAGTCCACCCAAACCCATGTCCATTGAGTTGGTGATGCCATCCAGCCATCTCATCCTCTGTCATCCCCTTCTCCTTCTGCCCCCAATCCCTCCCAGCATCAGGGTCTTTTCAAATGGTCAACTCTTCACATGAGGTGGCCAAAGTATTGGAGTTTCAGCTTCAACATCAGACCCTCCAATGAACACCCAGGACTGATCTCCTTTAGGATGGACTGGGTGGATCTCCTTGCAGTCCCAGGGACTCTCAAGAGTCTTCTCCAACACCACAGTTTAAAAGCATCAATTCTTTGGCACTCTGCTTTCTTTATAGTTCAACTCTCACATCCATACATGACCCCTGGAAAAACCATAGCCTTGACTAGACGGACCTTTGTTGGCAAAGTAATGTCTCTGCTTGTTAATATGCTGTCTAGGTTGGTCATAACTTTTCTTCCAAGGAGTAAGTGTCTTTTAATTTCATGGCTGCAATCACCATCTGCAGTGATTCTGGAGCCCAAAAAATTAAAGTCAGTCACTCTTTCCACTGTTTCCCCATCTATTTGCCATGAGGTGATGGGGCCAGATGACATGATCTTAGTTTTCTGAATGTTGAGCTTTAAGCTAACTTGTTCACTCTCCTCTTTCACTTTCATCAAGAGGCTCTTTAGTTCCTCTTCACTCTCTGCCATAAGGGTGGTGTCATCTGCATATCTGAGGTTATTGATATCGGCTTCTTTGGAATCTGATTATTTAAGGCTAGGATCAAACAGGTCAATTGTAGAGTTTGCTCTTGGGGTACATGGGGTCTAGGTGATGAGAGAAGACTGTCAAGTGATCCTGATGCGGGGAGCAGGCTGGAGGATGCGGGGAGCAGGCTGGGGTCTGCAGGCTTGGAGAGATGATCAGGGCTTGGGTATGTAGAGGGAGCACGTGGGCGTGGTGCAGAGGACAAGCCAACTGAGACAGGGATGTTGAGTCAACCGTCCATGCGTTTGACTGATCAAGCACTCATAGCATCCTCAAGGGCATTCTGGAGGTGGGGATCATTAGCCCCATCTTACAGATGAAGAAACTGGGGATCAGAAATGCCTGGAGGCCACCCTAGCTTGACTCTAAATCACCCAGGATGCCTGGGAGGCAGGCAGCTCCCCTGGGGTGCAGTGGGATTGCACAGAGCCGTACAGAATCAAGGGTGGATTGGGGCTGCGGGACTTTGGTAGAGGTCCTGAGTTTGATGGGTCAAGGGGTGATGGGGGGGTGTTTGCTGCTTCTCTGTGGGTGGGACCTGATGGGTGGTATCAGGAAGCTTAGGAACCTTGAGCTGGGTGGTCAGTTTCAGGGGCCAGAATGACTGCAAAGGGCAGGGAGACTGGAGGGACAACCAGACAAGCTCACAGGTCACCAAGGGGCCACTCACTCGGGGAGGAGGTAGACCATTTCTCCATACCCACCACTCAGCACCCAGCACCCTTCATCAGCTAGGCACAGCCTCTGCCCGCTCATTACTCTGGGTGGAGGAAAGCCTCTGTCAGTGCGGAGGCTGCACAGCATTCTTCTTCTCTGAGGCCTTCCTGCTCCTGTCTCTGCTGGCTTCCTGATGCTCTGGGCCCTGATTGGTGGAAACCTGGGAGAGGGCTTCACTTTCCACCGCCAGGACCAGCTCCAAGGTCTGGTTGCTATCCGGCCCCCACCCCATCATTTGCCTCATGCCTGGCATGGGCACAAAGACCAGGTTTGCGCTCCTTGCAGAAGCCACCCCTTCTCTCAGTCAGCCCTTTTGTCTCCTGGAGAGACGGTCCATAAGCAGTATTCCTGGGCCATAAGCATCTGGGGAGCTTGCTAAAAAGGAGCTGGTTGGGTCTCACCTCAGATCCTTGGAATCAAAGCTGTTGAGGACAGGGCTTGGGAATCTGCGTTCTGAATAGGCTCCCTTGAGGAGTTCTGAGGGATGGTAAAGGGAAAGATCCAGGGTTTGAGCTCATCACACTGTACCCTGCTGGGAAGGGGTTGTCTCCTGGGGTTCCGGGAAGGAGGCTGGGTTGGTAGTGCTAAGATAAGACTGGTTGAATGAGCAGAGTTTCAGAGACCAGGCAGGGAGGCAGCGCCCTGGCTGCGGGCCCTTGAAGCGGAAGATTGCTCTCACCTCCGGGTGCCCACCCCCCGCCTCAGGCTTCTTCACACGAGAGCTCTCTCCCCGGCAGAGGAATGCGCGGCTTTGGGTCCAAGCAGGAAATCTGAGGAAGGGCTTGGAGATGGGCCAAGCGGAGAGCCAAGGAAGTGATGAAAGATATTTTTAGGATTACTTATTCCAGAAAAGGCTGAGGGGGCACCTTATCACCAGCCAAGAGCTTGGAGAGGCTTATTTATTAGACTCTTGACCCAGCAATCGGAGATTCAGTGGCAGCTTCAAGGTCTGGAGTGAGATGAGAGGACCGGACTCCGAGGGCCTGACATGGTCCAGGAAGAGGCTGTGAAAGGCTCCATCCTGGTGTTTTTTGAGGGGAGTTCATGCAGTCGTCCCTCGGGTATGTTTTGGTGTTTCCTGTGGGCCTGGCCCTTGATCTGCAGAGGGGAAAAAGCATGAACGAGGCAGCCCTCCTGAGCTGAAGGCTGGGGGGAGAGTCCCTTCTGTCTGGAAAGCCTTTCTCCTCATGAAGCAACTGCATCGAGGGCAGACTCCTGGGTGGCAGGCCCGTCTCCTGACAGCTGCCCCCTGCTCCTGTAGAGAAACAGCCAGAGAGCTGACCGGCCACCAGCTCTCCAGCATGTCGCCACACTTCCACAGAAGCCTCCTTCCAGATGACTAAAGCCTGTCGGCAAGTGAGCAGCCCAGGCTGCCTCTGTGCCTGGAAGTCCTGAGTCAGAACCAGTGCCCCCGGCCCTGCTTACCAGGCCTGTCAGGAACCTTCCTGCAGCCGCCAGAGTCGCCTGGGCACTGCTGTCCACCTCTGGACGTCTGGGCTCCAGATACCCTTGGTCAGAGAAGCCCAAGGGAATTAGGGAACCGTTTCTGCCTTGCTGTCCATCTCTCAGTATGTGAGCAATCACACTATTTTTCAAAGTTTCCTATATAGCTCAGCACTACCAAGGGGGTAAGAGATACAGGAGAAACCTCTGTTTTTGCCCCACAGGATGGCTGGATTTATACACGTGAAGTAATGCGAGAGTGAGTCAAGTTCCACACCATGAGGAAATGGGAGTAGAAACTGGGACAGCCCAGGTCTTCGTCCAACCTTCCCTGAGTCACTGGTAACTTTTCGTAAGTTCCAGAACCACTCTGGGATCGCCTTCTGTAAAATGGGAGGATGACCTCTGGGCTCCCCTGAAACAAGGTGAGGGTGAGAACACACTTCCACAGAAGCCTCCTTCCAGATGACTAAAGCCTGTCGGCAAGTGAGCAGCCCAGGCTGCCTCTGTGCCTGGAAGTCCTGAGTCAGAACCAGTGCCCCCGGCCCTGCTTACCAGGCCTGTCAGGAACCTTCCTGCAGCCGCCAGAGTCGCCTGGGCATTGCTGTCCACCTCTGGACGTCTGGGCTCCAGATACCCTTGGTCAGAGAAGCCCAAGGGAATTAGGGAACCGTTTCTGCCTTGCTGTCCATCTCTCAGTATGTGAGCAATCACACTATTTTTCAAAGTTTCCTATATAGCTCAGCACTACCAAGGGGGTAAGAGATACAGGAGAAACCTCTGTTTTTGCCCCACAGGATGGCTGGATTTATACACGTGAAGTAATGCGAGAGTGAGTCAAGTTCCACACCATGAGGAAATGGGAGTAGAAACTGGGACAGCCCAGGTCTTCGTCCAACCTTCCCTGAGTCACTGGTAACTTTTCGTAAGTTCCAGAACCGCTCTGGGATCGCCTTCTGTAAAATGGGAGGATGACCTCTGGGCTCCCCTGAAACAAGGTGAGGGTGAGACGGGGACAGGCAGGAGCAGCGGCTGTGTTTATGGGGGTGCTTGTGAGGTGCTGAGAGCAGGGCTCAGTGTTTGCACAGTCATCTCGTGCAGGCTTCTCAGCAGGCCTGTGCGGTGGCACCATTCCCTCTCTGTTTCACAGAGAGAAGGAAATCGCAGCCAAGAGCAACGAATAATTTGCCCACTAAGGGGCGGTACTCAGCCCCTGCCATCTGACCAGGCCCCTCACTCACAGGAAGCTGGTGAGCAAAGGGCGGCTGCAAGGGCAGAGCTGGCTGACTTTCAGGCACCGGGGTTGCCTCCTGATGGTCACAGGCCCACAGACGCACATGCTGGCCCCTGGCCTGCGGGCAGGCTCCTCATCTCCAGCTCGGCCCCTAGTCCAGAGTGATGTCTGGGTGCCTCCGCTTGTGAGGTGTCCCCGGGGAGGTGCCCCTCCCCGGCCCCAAGCCAGGGTCTCACATCCCCTCCCTCCCCCAGGTAATGCTCACACCTCAGTTCCGTGGCGGTGTTCGGTGCCTCCTCCAGCTTCACCTTCCCAATGTTATTTTTCCAATTTGCCAGACGAGGGGACAGAGGCTCTGAGACCAGAGACTCAGCCAGCATCTCCTGGCAGGTAGACTCAGTCCCGTGCTCTTCAGGAACCAGAAGAGTGTCTCCACAGAAGGCAGCAAGAGGTTCTTGGTCCTTTCCTCCCCAGGCCCCTTCGTGGTGCTAAAGCAGAATCCTGAGGACCCAGGACCAGGCATAGCTCACACCTGATTAAATTCATTCAGTCATTCATTTGCTCAGCCGTATCCACTCGCCACGCTCTAAGGGCTGTGTGACGTGAGGTGCAATGATGAGCTGCCTTGGGGACCTCAGAGGCCTGGGTGTTGGAGGGACGAGGGAAGCAGAGGGTGAGCAAACAGCTATAATACTCAGTGTGAGCCCTCAGGAAGGACACCTAAATTTGGGAAGCAGGGAAGGCTTCCTGGAGGAGGTGATGAGGCAAAGTCTAGGGTGAGATCAGAGGGATAAGTAAAACCAGCCCCTGAAAGTCAGGCTGAGGAGAGGAAAGGAATACTGTTCCAGGCCGAGGTGAAGGAGGCCTGATGGCAAGCGAGCATTTAGTGCCCTTGCTGCTGTGTCCTCGGTTCCATTCGTTTCCCTTGCCCTAGATCCTTTCATCTCCCAACTGCCTGGGACCCCTGTTCACCCCCAGAATACCCAGCCCTGTCTTCCCCTCGGATGGGCAAGCCTGGAAATGGGCATCACGTCCTCCGCCTGCCAACTGCCTTGGCACAGAGACGGCTGGTGTGAACGCGGGTCATTTCCCTTCAGGGGTAACTGGAGAAGCGGCAGGTGAGGCAGCAGGTAGGGTATTGAGGAGCATCCTGGTGCTGGCTCTCTCCTGGAGACCTGTGGAAAGCCTTTGTCCTCGTGGCCTGTAATGAGTTTCAGGAGAGAGCTTCAATATTTGCAGCAAACAGAGGCACAAAGGATGTGGAGGGCTATTGTGGACTCTCCAAAGAGGAGCTAATCCTCAGGCAAGCCGCCTGGCCAGAAGGGGTTCAAGTGCTGGGTGGGCCGCTGGGAGGGTGTTGTCATTTACGAGCAAATGTAGGAGACAATAGTAGAGAAGACAGCCTCTCCACAGGTGGAGGGAGGTGGTGAGAGGCACTCCCCCTGGGGAGGAAGGGGAAGCACCTGTCCTGGAAGCTCAGAGCCCAGGTGATACTCCCCACCCCCGCCATCTGAGTGCTGTGCGGGGCAGCCTTGTCTGCGTCCTTTGCCCAGGCTCAGAAGAGTCTAGGCTGGGCAGGGAGGTGGTGGTGGTGGGTAGGTTGTGTGTGTGTGTGTGTGTGTGTGTGTGGCGTGTCACCAGGGTTCTCAGGCACTCTTTCTTACTTTCCTGCTCTCTAGCTCTCTCGCTGTGCCTCTTTTTGGTCCACTGCACATAGACAAGTCATTTCTTGACTCCACTGGGCCAAGAAAAGAAAACCAATGGTATTTACATATCATTAGCATAAAGGAGTTCTATTTGCATGAATCTATTTTAAGCCCTTCCCTCCTTCAAACTTGCTCCATCGTCTCTAAACATGGTACATAAATATTCTGTCCAGGCACTAGGACAAAGGGTGTTTTGGGGAGGTAGGCATGGGCAAAGGCTTTCCCCAGGTCCCTTTGGGAGATGCCTTGTGGCCTGAGTGGAGAGAAGCAGAACTGAAGGAAGAAATCTGCAGTTCTGGGAGTGGAAACTCAGCTCTGCCAGCTTTGCACCAGCACAGGGGGTTCTGCCAGGATCCCCTTAGCCCAGACACCTCTAGGGTACAAAAAGCAGAGGTTGGAAATAGAAGAGGAAATGTGACCGTGTACTGAGCTACCCTACAATTAGCATAATCCGATGGAATTTGCATGGGCGAGATTACTCAGTTGTCCAGAAATGTTCAAATTCGATCTTTTTTGCTTCTTACAAGTTTTTCTTTCTTGGAGTTTTCTTTCTTTTGCTTCTTCTTCTTTTTTTTAATTTAAATTTATTTACTTTTTAATAGAAGGATAATTGCTTTACAGAACTTTGCTGCTTTCTGTCAATCCTCAGCATGAATTTTCTCTTGCTTCTTGGAGAGGACTGGCTAGGAGCATGGTAAAGGGGATGGGGAGCAGAAGATAGGCGGTGTAGCCGCCTGAACTGGAGAAGGGGTGGTGTAGACATCTGAGGCCTCTGCTTTCCATCTCCCCTTTCTGTTGTTCCTACTCTGTGGGATTGTCTTTCTACTCACAAATTCACAACGGTAGAGCAGGGATGAGGCTGCGCTGTCTGCCTGTTTCCCAGAAGACAACCAAGGCTGTACAATAAGAACTGCGACTCCCAGGCCACAATCTGGCCAAGACTGAACTGTATCTAGAACTTAGGAGTCTTGCTCCTGGGGAGAAGGGAATGGTCTTAAGAAGCATTCTCCAGACTGCTACCCAGGTCTCCTGCATTGCAGGCAGATTCTTTACCATCTGAGCCACCAGGGAAGCTGTTGCTCAGTCGTGTCTGACTCTTTGTGACCCCATGGACTGTGGCCTGCCAGGCTTCTCTGTCCATGGGATTCTCCAGGCAAGAAAACTGGATCTGGGTCTCCTGCCTTACGGGCAGATTCTTTATCATCTGAGCCACCAGGGAAGCTGCTAAACAGATAACCCTGCTCCAGACAGCAGCAGATAGATCCCCTCAGCGCTGAGGGGATCTCTCCTTGAGCATGGGAAGAGAAAGGGGAAGAAGTCTGACCCCTCTACAGCAGAGCTCTAGAAATCTAGTTTTTTTCCATTTACAGTCCATTATTGTTATATATAAAATAAATGAGGCTTAATTCTGCTGAAGTTCAGATGCTGGGAAACACCTGCAAAAATCATTTGCTGAACTACCGTCCCTACTCCCTACTCTTTTTGCCCCTGTCTCTTATCTTCTAAACATGTTTTTTAAAACGTTGTTATAAGTAGTATTAGCAAACCCCAGTTGTATTTAAACTACTACTACTAATAATGTCTTTTCTGAAACACACATCAGATCACATCACCCTTCCACTGGGAAACCTCTGAAGGTCCCCGTGCTCCTCTCCACCGTCTCTGAGGTCCTGCTCCAGTGCAGATCCAGACTTCCTTTCCTACCTCACCTCTTGCTTTCTCAGGACTCTTCAGGCCGACTCATTGCCCTGCTGCTTGGAGGACGTTCCCAGCTCATTCACACCTCAGCTTGTTTTCTTTGTTGGCCCTTCCTCCAGGATCTTCTGGAAGTCAGCTTCTGTTCATTTCTCACGGCTCAGCTCTGTAGCCCCTGCCTCAGGCAGGCCTTCCTTCTCTCAGCCTGGATGGGACTCCCAGCATGTCCAGGCGGGCCTCTCTTAGTTCTTGCTTAATGTATCAGTTCTGTCTTCTATGTATACAAGCACACACCTGCCTTATCATCTCCATGCCTCCAGCACCTAGTAAAGCAGGTGCTCATGAAATATTTTGCTGTATGATGGATGATCAGGTGATGGCTTGGGGTTGGTGAGAGATCACAGGGTTTGGAGTCAGGGAGGTGAAAGCTCCCATCCTGGTTTTGTCACTCTCTGGTGAATGGCTGTGGGCAGGGTACTCACGAGATAATATGAAGGTGAAGTGTGTGGCACTAGGAGGGGTTCACTGAATAGAGATTATTCATGTGGATAACGACACCTTTATTTCACACTGACTCTGAACGTAAATCTGTTGCTGCCCTCAAAAATTCAGTTTATTGAGAGACACAGAGACCTGCATGGCCAACCATGAAACAATGTGAAGATACAGAGATATGAACCAAGTGCCACAGGAACAGAGGCGTGAACAGCAAGATCTAAAACGCCTGCACTGGAATAGCATTTTACAGTTTGCGTACCATGGACACTTCCGCGGTTTAGTTGACTGACCTCTAAACTTTTGGAGTAGGCAAGGACTCACTCAGTAGCTCCATTTTACAATAAGAGATTTGAGGCTCAAAGAGAGAATATTATTGACCCATCAGCTCAGTTCAGTTCAGTCGCTGAGTCATGTCCGACTCTTCGTGACCCTGTGAACAACAGGCTTACCTGTCCATCACCAACTCCCGGAGCTTGCTCAAACTCATGTCCATGAGTTGGTGATGCCATCCAACCATCTCATCCTCTGTCATCCACTTCTACCTTCAATCTTTCCCAGCATCAGGGCCTTTTCCAAGGAGTCAGTTCTTCGTATCAGGTGGCCAAAGTATTGGAGTTTCAGCTTCAGCCTCAAGCCTTCCAATGAATATTCAGGATTGATTTCCTTTAGGATTGACTGGTTGGATCTCCTTGCAGTGCAAGGGACTCTCAAATGTCTTTTCCAACACCACAGTTCAAAAACATCAATTCTTCGGCGCTCAGCTTTCTTTATAGTTCAACTCTCACATCCATACATGACTACTGCAAAACCCATAGCTTTGACTATATGGACCTTTGTCAGCAAAGTAATGTCTCTGCTTTTTAATATGCTGTCTAGGTTGGTCATAGCTTTTCTTCCAAGAAGCAAACGTCTTTGAATTACATGGCTGCAGTCACCATCGGCAGTGATTTTGAAGACCAAGAAAATAAAGTCTGTCACTGTTTCCATTGTCTCCCCATCTATTTGCATGAAGTGATGGGACCAGATGCCATGATCTTAGTTTTTGTAATGTTGAGTTTTAAACAAGCTTTTCCACTCTCCTCTTCACTTTCATCAAGAGGCTCTTTAGTTCTTCTTCACTTTCTACCAAAAGGGTGGTGTCATCTGCATATCTGAGGTTATTGATATTTCTCCCGGCAATCTGATTCCAGCCTGTGCTTCATCCAGTCTGGCATTTTGCATGATGTACTCTGCATATAAGCTAAATAAGCAGGGTGATAATATACAGGCTTGACGTACTCCTTTCCTAATTTGGAATCAGTCCATTGTTTCATGTCCAGTTCTAACTGTTGCTTCTTGAACTGCATGCAGATTTCTCAGGACACAGGTAAGGTGGTCTGGTATTCCCATCTCTTGGAGAATTTTCCACAGTTTATTGTGATCCATACAGTCAAAGTCTTCGACCTTTGACTAGAGGTCAATAAAGCAGAAGTAGATGATTTTCTGAAACTTTCTTGCTTTTTCCATGATCCAACAGATATTGGCAATTTGATCTCTGGTTCCTCTGCCTTTTCTAAATCCAGCTTGAACATCTGGAAGTTCACAGTTCATGTACTGTTGAAGCCTAGCTTGCAGAATTTTGAGCATTACTTTATTAGCATGTTGAAGTGAGTAAAACTGTGCAGTAATTTGAGCATTCTTTGGCATTGCCTTTCTTTGGGATTGGAAAGAAAACTGACCTTTTCCAGTCCTGTGGCTACTTCTGAGTTTTCCAAAGTTGCTGGCATATTGAGTGCAGCTCTTTGATAGCATCATCTTTTAGGATTTGAAACAGCTCAACTGGAATTCTATCACCTCCACTAGCTTTGTTCACAGTAATACTTCCTAAGGCCCACTTGGCTTTGCATTCCAGTATGTCTGGCTCTAGGTGAGTCATCACACCATCATCGTTATCTGGGTCATGAGGATCTTTTTTATATCATCCTTCTGTGTATTCTTGTCACCTCTTCTTAATATCTTCTGCTTCTGTTGGGTCCATACTATTTCTGTCCTTTATTGTGCCCTTCTTTGCATGAAATGTTCCCTTGGTATCTCTAATTTTCTTGAAGAGATCTCTAGTCTATTGCTTTCCTCTATTTCTTTGCACTGATCTCTTAGGAAGGCTTTCTTATCTCTCCTTGCTATTCTTTGGAATGCTGCATTCAAATGGGTATATCTTTCCTTTCTCCTTTGCCTTTAGCTTCTCTTTTTTTCTCAGCTATTTGTAAGGCCTCCTCAGACAGCCATTTTGCCTTTTTGCATTTCTTTTTCTTGGGGATGGTCTCGATCACCGCCTCCTGTACAAAGTCACGACCTCCATCCATAGTTCTTCACACACTCTATCAAATCTAATCCCTGACTCTATTTGTCACTTCCACAGTATAATCATAAAGGATTTGGTTTAGGTCATACCTGAATGGTCTAGTGGTTTTCCCTACTTTCTTCAATTTAAGTCTGAATTTGGCAATAAGGACTTCATGATCTGAGCCACAGTCAGCTCCCAGTCTTGCTTTTGCTGACAGTATAGAGCTTCTCCATCTTTGGCTGCAAAGAATATAATCACTCTGATTTCGGTATTGACCAGCTGGTGATGTCTGTGTGTAGAGAGGTCTCTCCTGTTATTGGGAAAGGGTGTTTACTACGACCAGTGCATTCTCTTGGCAAAACTCTGTTAGCCTTTGCCCTGCTTCATTTTGTACTCCAAGGCCAAACTTGCCTGTTACTCCAGATGTCTCTTGACTTCCTACTTTTGCATTCCAGTCTCCTGTGATGAAAAGGACATCTTTTTGGGGCGTTAGTTCTAGAGGGTCTTGTAGGTCATCATAGAACCATTAAACTTCAGCTTCTTTGGCATTAGTGGTTGGGGCATAGATTTAAATTAGTGTGATATTGAATGATCATGAATGTGATAATGAATGCCTCGAAAAGGGCAGGGATCATTCTGTCATTTTTGAGACTGCACCCAGGTGCTGCATTTCAGAGTCTTTGCTGACTATGAGGGCTACTCCATTTCTTCTAAGGGATTCTTGCCCATAGTCGTAGATAAAACAGTTATCTGAATTAAATTTGCCCATTCTGGTCCATTTTATTTTACTGATTCCTAAAATGTTGATGTTTACTCTTGCCATTTCCTGTTTGACCACTTTTAATGTACCTCGATTCATGGACCTAATATACCACTGAAGGAGGAAACAGACAGAGCTGGACCCATCTTCGGCCAGGCTGCGAACATTAGGCTACATGTATGGTCACCCTCCCAACGGACTCTGAACTTGGTGCCTGGTATCTGTAGAAATGGCAAACCAATGGAAAACCAGACCCCCCACCCCCCCAGATAAAAGAGCCTCAGGACTTGGACTTGGACTCTCCCTTGCCTAAAAGAATAGGCTAATTATCTCTGTAACAGAACAAAGTGGTGAATTCCATTATGTTTATCGGGATATGACCACAGGCCTATTGATAAATATCCATTGTTTATCTAGTCTTGTGACACTTGAATCAGGTGTTAACTTTGATCCTATCTCTCTTTTACCTTGTCCAGATTAGTTTCAGGGAATTTGGGGAGGGGGGTTTGGGCATGAACACGTGGGGTATATAAGGTTTTCACAAAAACTGGTCGAGGTCCTTGGCTAAGAGGAGACTCTGCCTTGGGCCCACCGGTGTAATAAACTGCACTCCACTATCTGCATTGTCCTTCTGAGTGAGTTTGTTTTCCAGAACTCATGGCTATAACATTTGGTGTTTGGCCGGGAAACTCCTCACTTTGAGGAGACAAGTCCCATTTGGGATTACTCCGAGGCCTTGTGACTTGAATCTTCTAGGTGAGGGAAGGCGCCTCACCCTTCTGGAAGGATTCTTCTTCTCAACGCCTGGACCTTTCACATTAGCAGGTAATGGATAGCAGCAGGGGAACTGAGCGCTCAGGTGAGGAGGAACCCACCTGGCAGGGTGGAAGAGGGGGCCTGATCACCCCCTGGGAGGGACTAGAAGGAGCGAGGACCCACAGGAGCCTAGAATAGGCAAGCGGCGATTGCTTGGTACACAGATCATACACAGATCAACAAGCATGCTAGGGTTAGGAAGGGAATTCGTGAAGGTCATTTAGGAGGTGTGTCCACGCTGTCTCAGGGAAAATTATTACCAGCGATCACCAGGGGATTTTTAGGATAGGAAGCTGGACCTTGTATGCTCATATTCTGCTCTCCCCCAGGAGGTGTCCCGTCTGCTGTGAAATTCTTGACCCCTTCGGAATTGTCAGGCTAGAAGGAGGGGGATACATAAGTGAGTATGAATTGGCTTTTCCGGAGATGGCCTGGGACATGGGATATTTAACCCATCTATGTTTTTATCTGCACCTGATCAAGCCCAGCAAGGCAGAACGGACTTAAAGGGAGAAACAGTCTTGGACCACGTGGTGTTCTGGTTGGGCCTTGCTGACCAGCAGGTGAAGACACGCCAATCCCCTGTCTCCCTCTGGGATCTGGTAGGATTTGGACGAGGATGACCTGCCCCTCCCCCATACAGGATGATGCCGGCCCGCCGGCCCAGTGCTCCACCATGACTGGGGGCTGCCTTAATGCCTGATCCAGGGCCAGGGGAATTTCAGGCAGCAGCCGCTGCTCCTCCACCAGCTCTCCCGGAGGTCATAGAGCTGCCACCTCGGCGGGCTCCGATCCTGGTGGCAGAAGCCTTTGGCCAACACTTCCAGGATCTGGCTCCAGTTGAACCGCCCAAGCTATACCCGCCTCTGCCAGTGAGTACTGACAAGAAGTGGAGGGAGACGTTGGAATTAAGCAGAGACTTCGCTCTGCCAGAGAGCCAGAGGGAACGAAAGAGAACAGACAAGAGATTTGCAGTGCTAGTTGCTGCACTGGGAAAGTCTATCTCGGGCCCTCCAGAAAACCTCCTGTACCCTAGGGACAGGACAGTCCTTCAACCAGCCCCAGTGGAGGCCTCGGGCCCCATTACAGCCAAACCAGTGTGCCCTGTGCGAGCTTTTGGCCACTGGAAGAATGAATGCCCTAAGGCAAAGAAGGAAGAGGAAGCTCCCGCAGTTGTGGGGCTTGCTGACTTGGAAATTATATAGGGCCGCTGGGACTCAGGGATATCAGGTCCCCGAGAGCCCATGGTATCCTTAAAAGTGGGGGACCCAAACATCGACTTCACGGTGGATAGAGGAGCAGAACTTTCGGCAGTAACAAAACCTGTGGCTCCACTGTCCAAAAAGACTACCGCTGTAACTGGGGTGTCAGGAGAAGAGATGATTAAACCATTTTGCCAGCCCAGAAAATGTCAGATGGGGGGGCACCAAGTGATTCATGAATTCCTCTACATTCCTGAGTGCCCAGTACCCCTGTTGGGAAGAGACTTGCTCTCCAAACTAGGAGCACAAGTGACTTTCTCCCCTGAGGAGAGGCCCACCTTCTGGATGGGCTGCTGCTGCTGCTAAGTCACTTCAGTCATGTCTGACTCTGTGCGACCCCATAGACGGCAGCCCACCAGGCTCTGCCATCCCTGGGATTCTCAGGCAAGAACACTGGAGTGGGTTGCCATTTCTTCTCCAATGCATTAAAGTGAAAAGTGAAAGTGAAGTCACTCAGTCGTGTCCGACTGTTAGCGACCCCATAGTCGGCAACCTACCAGGCTCCTCCACCCATGGGATTTTCCAGGCAAGAGTACTGGAGTGGGGTGCTGCACTATGGCTTATTTGCTCTCTCTTTCAGTACCCCGCCCCCTCAAGATGAGTGGAGGTTGCATGAGCCTCCGGAGGAAGAACCAGGTGGGCCGGAAGAGCAAGAGAGAGCGCTAACTCAATTATTCCCTGATGTCTGGGTGGAAGACAAACCCCACCTCCCCTCAGGCTGGTTCAACATCAAGCCTCAGTGATGTTGAAGCCTCAACTCAAACCAAGCATCATCCTGGTTAAAAAGCACTAGTACCCGCTACCGCTAGAGGCCTAGGCCGGCATCCTGCCCCACATCAATAGACTGAAACAAGCGGGCATTCTAGTAGAATGCCAGTCGGCTTGGAATACGCCTATCCTGCCAGTCAAAAAGGAAGAAGGACAGGACTATAGGCCTGTACAAGATCTCAGGCTAGTCAACTAGGCTACTGTGACTTTACACCCCACTGTTCCAAACCCCTATACCTTACTTAGCCTCTTCCTGCCAAGGACTAAAGTTTATACTTGCCTAGATCTCAAGGATGCCTTCTTCTGCATATACCTTGCCCCAGCATCACAGCCCATCTTTGCTTTGAATGGGAAGATCCAGTTGGGGGTGCCAAACAACAGCTCACCTGGACTCCCCCACAAGGGTTTAAGAACTCCCCAACCATCTCTGGGGAAGCCTTGGCTTCTGACCTGGACTAGTCCATCTGGAAGAGTATGGATGTTGGCTCCTACAATACGTGGATGGTCTGCTGCTGGCTGCCGAGGCCAAGGAAAAATGTTGGGAAGGGACAAAAACACTGCTCCAGCTGCTGATGGAAGCAGGTTACCGGATGTCGAAGAAGAAGGCACAGATCTAAAAAGAGGAGGTAAGGTTTGTCTTAAAGAAGGACACAAGGTTCCGGACCCTAGCTGGGTCCTATATCCTGATGGCACTAGCCTGATAAAACAAGGACAATGGCTGTCAGGTTAGCCAAAGCGAGAGGGGCCATCAAGACTGAAAAGGGATGGTGGGAGTTGCCAAGTGGCAAATTATTGGTACTGGAGGAGCTGGCACACATTCTGGCAAGCCAAACACACCAAGCGACCCACCTAGGCCGTGCTGCCTGCTCACAGGTTAATGCTGTCTCTCGGGTATTCAGACAAAAACCTCCGGGGATTCAGCTGAAAGGCATGCTGCCCTTTGAACACCTGGGAGTGGACTTCACTGAAATGAAACCTCACTGACACTACCGTTACCTGCCGGTCATGGTATGTATGTCCTCAGGATGGGTAGAAGCTTTTCCTACCTGGACTGAAAGAGCATCAGAATTAGCCCAGTGCCTGCTTAGGGAAATAGTTCCCAGATTTGGATTTCCTACCAGCATTGGATCAGACAATGGCCTGGCTTTTGTAGCTGATTTAGTACAACAAGTAAACAAAACTTTAAACATCAAATGGAAACTGCATACTGCATATAGGCCCAGAGTTCTGAGATGGTGGAATGCACCAACCAGACATTAAAGAGACTCTCCAAGTGGATCACAGAGACTGACTGCTCCTGGGTGGACTTGCTTCCAATGGCTCTGCTCAGACTCAGGATGACCCCACAGTCCCAAGGCTATACTCCGTACAAAATTGTGTATTGGAGGCCCCCTTCCATAAGCAGGTGTCAACAAATTTGCCTCAGGTAAGGGGGGATAGGATTTCACAGCAGATGGAACTGGGTAAGGTAATAAATCGGTAACTAAGTTTGTACAAGAAAGAGGAGTGCCGTTCCCCCTTGGGGAACAGATTCATGAGTTTACGCTTGGTGACCAAGTATGGATCAAAGATTGGAAATGTGATTTGCTAGCCCCTTGGTGAAAGGGCCCTTATGTTATTCTAACTACCCCTACTGCAGTTAAAGTTGCAGTTATTGCCCCTTGGATCCATCATACGAGGGTGAAGAGAATATACTACTCAGACCCAGAAAACACTGAGTGGACTGCACAGAGGGACCCCACTGACCTTCAAGAGACTAAGACCATCCTTATGAAGAAGGAAAAGAAGATCCTGGATGAGCCCCTAGAGGATGAAGCTGCACAATCAACTTCTGCTGCTTGGTCTCATCAACGTGCACATTCTTATGCCAACTTCCACAGTGCCTCCAGCTGTTGGGTATGCGGGGCTGTGCCTCTGTCTGTGATGAGTGGACTTCCCTGGTGGCTGTCACCGCTCTGTCAAGGAGATTTTAAACCACTCTGCTCTTTTCTTGGAAAAGGCAATGGCAACCCACTCCAGTACTCTTGCCTGGAAAATCCCATGGGCAGAGGAGCCTGGTAGGCTGCAGTCTATGGGGTCGCACAGAGTCGGACACGACTGAAGCAACTTAGCAGCAGCAGCAGCTCTTTTCTGGGACACAATCACAATCTCTCCCTGTTCTCTGGGTGTAAGCCAGACCTACAGTCAATAGACTTGAGTCATAGGGTTACATTTGATGTAAATGCCAGTGTAACAAAAGCCTAACCTACAACAAGCCCCGGTAAACCTACCTTATTTACATGCTAGGTGGACAAGATCTGTGTTTCAATGGTATGAGTATATTGTTGCCTTATTTGTACCCTCTATAGGGACAACAGATATTATGATTAAAGTAGAGGCTTTGACTAATTTCGCAAAACAGGCCCTCCTAGATAGAACAAAAGCCATCCAAGCCTTAAATGAAGAGCAAATCCAAATGAGAAAAGTGGTAATTCAAAATAGAATGGCTTTGGATATACGCAAGCTGCTCAAGGAGGGACCTGTGCTATAATTAAGGCTGAATGTTGTCTATGCATTCCTGACTTATTTGGCAATGTATCAATTGCTTTAGATGACGTGAAAAACCAGGTAAAAGCAATGCCAAACAAAAACATTCCTTTCTGGACTTTGGTCCTATCTTGGGTGAAGGGCGATTGGTGGAAAACTATATTTACCACTGTTGTAGTTGCCTTGATAGTTCTGCTTTGTGGACCCTGAATTTTACAATGTATTATGAACTT
>SJXQ01007810.1:1467554-1514700 GCA_006408695.1 Aepyceros melampus
GTCAGTCTCCTCTATCCGTGGGATTCTCTAGGCAAGAATACTGGAGTGGATTGCCAGTCCCTTCTCCAGAGGATCTTCCTGACCCAGGGATCGAACCCAGGTCTCCTGCATTGCAGGCAGATTCTTTACCATCTGAGCTATAGGGTTTAGATGACATGAAAAACCAGGTAAAGGCAATGTTGAGTGAAGACATTCCTTTCTGGACTTTGGCCCTATCTTGGGTGAAGGGTGATTGGTGGGTTTGCTATGGTTGTAGTTGCCTTGATAGCTCTGCTTTGTGGACCCTGCATTTCACACTGTATTAGGCAGCACACGTGATCACCCTCCCAATGGACTCTGAACTTGGTGCCTGGTGTCTATAGAAATGGAAAACCAATGGAAAACCAGACCCCTCACCCCCGCCCCGCCCAGATAAAAGAGCCTCAGGACTTGGACTTGGACTCTCCCTTGCCTAAAAGAATAGGCTAATTATCTCTGTAACAGAACAAAGTGGTGAATTCCATTATGTTTATCGGGATATGACCACAGGCCTATTGATAAATATCCGCTGTTTATCTAGTCTTGTGACACTTGAATCAGGTGTTAACTTTGATCCTATCTCTCTTTTACCTTGTGTTAACTTTGATCCTATCTCTCTTTTACCTTGTCCAGATTAGTTTCAGGGAATTTGGGGAGGGGGGTTTGAGCAAGTACACTTAGGGTATATAAGGTTTTCACAAAAACTGATCGGGGTCCTTGGCTAAGGGGAGACTCTGCCTTGGGCCCGCCGGTGTAATAAACTGCTCTCCACTATCTGCATTGTCCTTCTGAGTGAATTTGTTCCCCAGATCATGTGGCTACAACGCCACGTTCTTATGCAATATTATTCTTTATAGCAGCGGACTTTCCTTCCATCACCAGGTACATTCACAACTGGGTGCTGTTTTAACTTTGGTTCTGTCTTTTCCTTTTTTCTGGAGTTATTTCTCTGCTCTTCTCCAGTAGTATATTGGGCAACTACCAACCTGGGGAGTTCATCTTTCGTGTCATATCTTCTTGCCTTTTCGTACTATTCATGGCATTCTCAAGGCAAGAATGATGAAGTGGTTTGCCATTCTCTTCTCCAGTGGAACACGTTTAGTCAGAACTCTCTAGGGTGGCCCTACAGGGCATGGCTCATAATTATTGAGTTAGACAAGGCTGTGGTCCATGTGGTCAGTTTGGCTAGTTTTCTGTGATTGTGGTTTTCATTCTGTCTGCCCTCTGCTAAGAGGCTTGTGGAAGCTTCCTGATGGGAGAGACTGACTGTGGGGGAATCTGGGTCTTGTGCTGATGGGCAGGGCCATGCTCAGTAAATCTTCAATCAAGTTTTCTGTTGATTAAAGGAACTGTGTTCCTTCCTTGTTGTTTGGCCTGAGGCCAAACTAGGGTAGGAGAAATGACAATAATGGTGATCTTCTTCAAAAGGACCTGCTGCTGCTGCTAAGTCTCTTCAGTCGTGTCCGACTCTGTGCGACCCATAGACGGCAGCCCACCAGGCTCCCACCATCCCTGGGATTCTCCAGGCAAGAACACTGGATGGGTTGCCATTTCCTTCTCTGATGCATGAAAGTGAAAAGTGAAAGTGAAGTCACTCAGTCGTGCCCGACTCTTAGCAACCCCATGGACTGCAGCCTACCAGGCTCCTCTGTCCATGGGATTTTCCAGGCAAGAGCACTGGAGTGGGGTGCCATTGCCTTCTCCATCAAAAGGACCTAAGCCTGCACAATTGTTTTCAGTGCCCCAACCCTGCAGCAGGCCACTGAAGACTCAGGCCTCTGCTGGAGACTCCTGGACACACGGGCAAGGCTGGCTCAGTCTTTTGTGGGGACACTACTCCTTTTTCCTGGTTCCTGGTGCACACAAGGTTTTGTTTGTGCCCTCTAAGTGTCTGTTTTCCCAGTCCTGTGGAGGTTCTGTAATCAAACCCCACTGGCCTCCAAAGTCAAATTCCTCGGGGGTTCTCAGTCCCTTCACTGGATCCCCAGGTTGGGAAATCTGTTGTGGGTCCTAAAACTTTCTTAACGCCTGAGAATTTCTTTGGTATAATTGTTCTGCAGTTTGTGGGTCCTCTGCTTGATGGCTTTATGGTAGAGCTAATGGCGACCTCCTCCAAGAGAACTTGTGCCACGTGACCCATAGTCACATTATATTCCCTTGCACTGCTATTTGTATTCCTCCAAAGTTCATACAATGCTATTTGTACTTCTCACTTATTCATACATATTCCTCCCTAATACCCCAAAGTCATGGTATTAGGAGGTGGAGTCTTTGGGAGGTGGTTGAGTCATGAGAGTGGAGCCTTCATGAATGGGATTAGTGCCCTTATAAAAGAGACTCTGGAGAACAAGCTTGTCCCTTCTACCCTGTGAGGACACAGTAAGAATCTGGCCAACTGAAACCCGGAAGAGGGTCCTCAGCAGAACCTGACTGTACTGGTACCCTGGTCTTGGGCTTTCAGCGTCTAGACCCGTGAGACATAATTTATGGTGTTTATTAGCTGCTTAGTCTGGTGTTTTATTCTTGTAGCCTGAACAGACTTTGACACCCACCCTATTCTTCACCCATTGCACTCACTGTTCTGGACACCTTATAGGATTATCTGTCAACGGTCCGCTTTTCATGCTAGAATACAAACTCTGTAACAGTATGTTTTGTTCACTGATCCATCCCTAGAACAGTGCCCAACACACAGCAGTCACTCAGTAAATATAAATGGAATCAATGAATGGAAGTTAGAAGGCAGAATTAGTGAAAGGCAGGTGTAGGCTTCAGATCTCTCAAGGAGGGGGCAGAATAGCCGACTAACAGCTCAGCTTCTAGAGCTTGACAGCCTGGGTTTGGGTTTCAGCTTTGTCACATACTAATGTACAAGATGGACAAGTAATTTAACCTCTCTGTGCCTCAGTTGAAAACCACAATCACAGAAAACTAACCAAACTGATCACATGGACCACAGCCTTGTCTAACTCAAAGAAACTATGAACCATGCCCTGTAGGGCCACCCAAGATGGATGGGTCATGGTCATGGTGGAGAGTTCTGAAAAATGTGGTCCACTAGAGAATTGAGAACCCCATGAACAGCATGAAAAGGCAAAAAGATATGACACTGAAAGATGAACTCTCCAGGTTGGTAGGTGCCCAATATGCTACTGGAGAAGAATGGAGGAATAACTTCTAGAAAAAATGAAGAGACAGAGCCAAAGCAAAAACAATGCCCAGTTGTGGATGTGACTAGTGATGGAAGTCAAGTTTGATGCTGTAAAGAATAACACTGCATACAAAGCTGGAATGTTAGGTCCATGAATTAAGGTAAATTAGAAGTGGTCAAACAGGAGATGGCAAGAGTGAATATTGACTTTTTGGGAATCAGTGAACTAAAATGGACTAGAATAGGCAAATATAATTCAGATGACCATTATATCTACTACTGTGGGCAAGAATCCCTTAGAAGAAATGGAGTAGCCCTCATAGTCAACAAGAGTCCAAAATGCAGTACTTGGGTGCAGTCTCAAAAGTGAAAGAATGATCTCTGTTTATTTCCAAGACAAGCCATTCAATATCACAGTAATTCCTGTCTATGCCCCAATCAGTAATGCTGAAGAAGATGAGTTTGAACAGTTCTATGAAGACCTACAAGACCCTCTAGAACTAAGCAGCATCTCCCCCCCAACACCACTCCCCACCAAAAATGTCCTTTTCATCACAGCAGACTGGAATACAAAAGTAGGAAGTCAAGAGATACCTGGAGTAACAGGCAAGTTTGTCCTTGGACTACAGAATGAAGCAGGGCAAAGGCTAACAGAGTTTTGCCAAGAGAATGCACTGGTCGTAGTGCATTCATAATGCAATTCATAGTTCATTTTCCAACAACATGAGGAACCTCTCTACACATGGACATCACCAGATGGTCAACACCGAAGTGAAATTAATTATATTATTTGCAGCCAAAGATGGAGAAGCTCTAAACAGCCAGCAAAAACAAGACCGGGACCTGACTGTGGCTCAGATCATGAACTCTTTATTGCCAAATTCAGACTTAAATTGAAGAAAGTAGGGAAAACCACTAGCAATTCAGGTATGACCTTAATCAAAGTGACAAATAGAATCAGAGGTTACACTGGATAGAGTGCCGGAAGAACTATGGATAGAGGTTTGTGACATTGTACAGGAGGCAGTGATCAAGACCATCCCCAAGAAACAGAAATGCAAAAAGGCAGAATTGTTATCTGAGGAGGCCTTACAAATAGCTGAGAAAAGAAGAGAAGCTAAAGGCAAAGGAGAAAAGGAAAGATATACCCATTTGAATGCAGCATGTCAAAGAATAGCAAGGAGAGATAAGAAAGCCCCAGCGATCAGTGCAAAGACACAGAGGAAAACAATAGAATGGGAAGGACTGGAGATCTCTTCAAGAAAATTGGAGATACCAAGAGAACATTAGGGGCTTCCCTGGTGGCTCAGAGGTTAAAGTGTCTGCCTGGAATGTGGGAGACCTGGGTTCGATCCCTGGGTCGGGAAGATCCCCTGGAGAAGGAAATGGCAACCCACTCCAGTACTCTTGCCTGGAAAATCCCATTGAGGGAGGAGCCTGGTAGGCTACAGTCCACGAGGTCGCAAAGAGTAGGACACTGAGTGACTTCACTTTCACTTTCACTTTCAAGGGAACATTTCATGCAAAGATGGGCACAATAAAGGACAGAAATGGTATGGACCCAACAGAAGCAGAAGATATTAGGAAGAGGTGGCTAGAATACATAGAAAAATGATACAAAAAAGATCCTCATGACCCAGATAACCACGATGGTGTGATGACTCACCTAGAGCCAGACATCCTGGAATACAAAGCCAAGTGGGCCTTAGGAAACATTACTACGAACAAAGCTAGTGGAGGTGATGGAATTCCAGTTGAGCTATTTCAAATCCTAAAAAATGATGCTATCGGAGAGCTGCACTCAATGTGTCAGCAACTTTGGAAAACTCAGCAGTGGCTACAGGACTGGAAAAGGTCAGTTTTCATTCCAATCCCAAAGAAAGGTGTGCCAAAGAATTTTCAAACTACCACACAACTGCATTCATCTCACACACTAGCAAATAATGCTCAAAATTCTTCAAGCTAGGCTTCAACAGTACGTGAACTGTGAAATTCCAGATATTTAAGGTGGATTTAGAAAAGGCAGAGAAACCAGAGATCAAATTGCTAACATCTGTTGGATCATCAATAAAGCAAGAGAATGATTGAAAAACATCTACTTCGGCTTTGTTGATTATACCAAAGCCTTTGACCATGTGGATCACAATAAACTGTGGAAAATTCTTCAAGAGATGGGAATACCAGACCACCTTACCTGCCTCCTGAGAAATCTGCAAGAAACAACAGTTAGAACTGGACGTGGAACAATGGACTGGTTCCAAATTGGGAAAGGAATATGTCAAGGCTGTATATTGTCACCCTGCTTATTTAGCTTATATGCTAAATAGCACATCATATGAAATGCCAGGCTGGATGATGCACAAGCTGGAATCAAGATTGCTGGGAGAAATATCAATAACCTCAGATATGCAGATGACACCACCCTTATGGCAGAAAGTGAAGAAGAACTAAAGAGCCCCTTGATGAAAGTGAAAGAGGAGAGTGAAAAAGCTTGTTTAAAACTCAACATTACAAAAACTAAGATCATGGCATCTGGTCCCATCACTTCATGCAAATAGATGAGGAAACAACAGAAACAGTGGCAGACTTCATTTTTTTGGTCTCCAAAATCACTGCAGATGGTGACTGCAACCATGAAATTAAAAGGTGTTTGCTTTCTTGAAAGAAAAGCTATGACCACAATAGACAACACATAAAAAGCAGAGACGTTACTTTGCCAACAAAGGTCCATCTAGTCAAAGCTGTGGTTTTTTCAGTAGTCATGTATGGGTGTGAGAGTTGGACTATAAAGAAAGCTGAGTGCCGAAGAATTGATGCTTTTGAACTGTGGTGTTGGAGAAGACTCTTGAGAGTCCCTTGGACTGCAAGGAGATCAAACAAGTCAATTCTAAAGGAAATCAGTCCTGAATATTCATTGGAAGGACTGAGGCTGAAGCTGAAACTTCAGTACTTTGGCCACCTGAGCAAAGAGCTGACTCATTAGAAAAGGCCCTGATGCTGGGAAAGATTGAAGGCAGGAGAAGGGGATGACAGAGGATGAGATGGTTGGATGGCATCACTGACTTGATGGACATGAGTTTGAGCAAGCTCTGGGAGATGGTGATGGACAGGGAAGCCTGGTGTGCTGCAGTCCATAGGGTTGCAAAGAATTGGACATGACTAAGTGACTGAACTGAACTGAACTGTGCCTCAGTTTCCCCATATGTCTAATGTGGATTATAATTTAACACCTAGTTCATAGGACTGTTGTGAGGACTAAAAGAGTTAACATTCATAAACTGCTCAGAACAGTGCCTAGTACATAATAAGCCTCAATATATGTTTGATCGTCTAACACATTATTGACCAGGGGATTTTTGCAGAAAATAACACCTGTGGCATTAATATGTTTTGTGTTAAAAATAAGCAACCCACCCACCAACCAACCAAGATATTTTAAATTCGGCATTCCCTCCCTACACCATGTTATGCAGAGCTGTATAGTTTTCAAATGACTAACATATATATGATTTTACTTTATCTTTCTCTCATTTTTCTATCTTACCCTGTGAAGTGAGCAGGAAATAATAATAACTATTTTTTAGCAGTCCCTCATGGCATGCAGACTCCTAGTTCTCCGACCTTTGGTAGAACCTGTGCCCTCTGCTATGGAAGCACAGAATCTAACCACTGGACTACCAGGGAAATCCCCAGGAAACAATTATTGTTCTCATTGTACAGAAGAGAATACTGAGGCTAGAAAGAATACTAGCTTAATATCATACAAAAACTTCGTTAAAATCTCCTGACTTCAAATCTATGGCCCTGTCTCTGATTTCACAGGTAATTCTCTCCCCTAGATGTAGCCTGAAACAGGGAAAAAATCAAATCAGAGACTGGTAGAGATTCTCAGAAATCCTATAAACATGTCTCTCTCATTTTCAGAGTTTTGAAATGCACTTAATTTTCTCCAATCATGGGCTGTTATTGCATATAGAACAGATGTTCTGAGACTTTAAGGGCAAGGAAATCTCCCAGAAATTCAAAAGCTATGGATCTGAGGCTACAGATGTCTGGGGAGCTCCCTGCTGACCGAAGATCTGTCTTCCCAAAACAGCGGCCATGGGCTCAGGACCGTGCTGGGGCGTGGTGGCCGGGAGGATGCAGTGAGCTCCGCCCACGAGGTCCTCTCTGGCCCAGTTTGGAGGGTGCAGGCAGAGTCTTCCTGGGGCTAAATGTGCCAGCCGCCTGCTTCGACACTCTGCACAGGTGTGAGAGTTGGATTTTGCTTTTACAAGTGACCACAATGCTAACCAGGCAGCTTGAGTCCCAGAAGTCAGTGAGAGAAGATGAGTAGGTATGAACAGGATGGATGCCTTCTTTTGTTTATTCTCTCCCTCATTCATTCATTCACTTCATTCATTCATTTAATTGCACCTTTAACTTAGTAAAGGTAAGTTAAAGAATCTGATAACCTTTATTCACAAAGAGATTTAAGCCAATCCTCCTGAAACTCTTCCTGACCCAAGAATAACCACCATTTATTGCTGGGCCTACCACCTTCCCCTGAAACACAAACCGAGATTTATTACAGGTCTCACACTTTTAATACACTTTACATCTCTACCAAGATGATATTAGAGATCCCCCCAAACTTCAGATCTGTTTTCTTGGCTAATGTCATAAAGAACAGTAAACCTAGTTACGGGCCGTCCTGTGAAAACTCCTTTCATTTTGACCTGTGGTCCTTCTCTACTTCTCTAACTGTGCTTTCTTAGATTCTGTATCTGTCAGTTTGGCAGCAACAAATCACAGGGCCACCCTCAGAGCTAGAGTTGTTTATGTCTCTCCTGCAAGTAGCCTGCCTGGAGCACACCTTTCCAGTGTAGACCCAAGCCTCTGCCACCTTTGACTCTCACACACCGTGTAAATGTTTCTCCTGTCCTAAATCAACCCAGGGCCAGGAACCAGACAACTAGGTAAAGAGTCACTTGCCCCAAAGCCTGTGGAAATTACTTAAACCAGCCATCCTAAACTTTTTTACTCAGCCCTGCCTTGCCTTTTCTGCAGAAACCCCAACAAAGCCCATGTTCTAGGGATCACCACTCTTTCTCCTAGTTTTCCTTCCTGATCACCCTGGTCACCAAAGACAAAAACGTGTTAAGATGTATTATTTCAGGGACTAACGTGATAATTTAATGTTCATTTTGTGACATGCCAATAAAATATTACAGGAAAGGACCAAATGAACAGAAATGATGGAGAATACTTAATGTACTGTGGGACACACTGTTAGTAATTATGGGCCTCCCAGGTGGCTTACTGGGTAAAGAATCTGCCTGCAATGCAGGAGACGAAGGATACTTGGGTTCAATTCCTGGCTCAGGAAGATCCCCTGGAGGAGAACATTGCAACCCACTCTAGTATTTTTGCCTGGGGAATCACGTGGACAGAGGAGTCTGGGGGGCTACAGTCCATGAGGTCACAAAGAGTCAGACATGGCTAAAGCAGCTGAGTACTCGCTGAGCATCTATTACAAGCAGGAACGGCACATACATAACCCTTAGAGGCAAACATTATTATCCCTGTGTACAGGTGAGACCATGGGTGCTCTGAGAGGTCGGGGGACAAGCCCAAGTTCACACAGCTACGGAAAAGAAAGTCAGGCTTCAAACCCAGGAGGGCCTGATGCCAAGACTCAGACTGTGGCTAAAATTTTAAAAATTGAATCCCTGAGTGGTTAAAATACGTGTAATGTATGTAGCATACACCGAAGATACAAAGTGTAGTAACAACATGACTGCCTGTGGCCTCAACCCAACTGGAGAAATAGAGTCTTCCAGCGTCGTCCTGGTGCCTTGAATGTCTGGCCCCTACTGTAGCTCTGCCTCTCCTGACCCTGACTCTGTCAAAGGTAAACACAGTCTAAATTTGGGGTCCAGGTTTCCCTTATTTGCTCGCCTTTTCTTGCTTTCTGTTGTTTTGCCACATGCATTTATGATAAATATGTATGAAGATAAGCTGTTAAGTCTTAAATTTTGCATAAGTGGTTACCATATGTCTTCTATGGCTTGCTGTCTTCCAGAGCTTCTGAATTTCACCCAGTGGATGTGTGTGGCTTTATTTATTTCCAGTGCTGGGAAGTGCCACTGTTTGAATATACCATATTTTATTTATCTGATTTCCTGGCAGATGTTTAGATCATTTTCAGTTTCTTAAAAAAATTTTTTTTGCTATTACAAATAATACAACAAAAAATTCTTTCAGGAGAGACTTTCCTGGTGGTCCAATGGCTAAAGTTTCCATGCTCCCAATGCAGGGGTTCTGGGTTCAATCCCTGGTCAGGGAGCTACATCCCACATGCTGCAACTAAGAGTTCACAGGCTCCAACTAAAGATCCCAGATGCCACAACTAAAGACCCCACATGCTGCAACCTAAAACAAAGATCCTGCATGCCACAACGAGCATCAAAGATCCTGTGTGCCACAAGAAATAAGCAAATTAAAAAAAAAATTCCTTTTTAAAATTGAACTAAAATTGAAGTTTAGTTGATTCACAATATTGTGTTAGGCTCAAGTGTTCAGCAAAGTGATTTGGTTATACATGTATGTGTGTGTATATATTTGTATATATATATTCTCTCTATATATATTCTTTTTTAGATTCTTTTGCATTATAGGTTATTACAAGATACTGAATATAGTTCCCTGTGCTATACAGTAAGCTCTTATTGTTTATCAGGGGATCTTCCTGATCCAGAGATCAAACACAGGTCTCCTGCATTGCAGGCAGATTCTTTACCATCTGAGTCAGTAGGGAAGCCCCATTTTATGTATGATGATGGGTATCTGTTAATCCCATATTCCTAATTTATTCCCATCCCTCCCCTTCTCTCTTTGGTAACCATAAATTTGCTTGCTATGTCTGTGAGTTTGTTTCTGTTTCGTAATTAAGTTCTTTTGTACTATTCTTTAGATTCCACATACAAGTGGTATCATACAATATTTGTCTTTGTCTGACTGACTTCACTTGGTATGACAACCTCTAGGTCCATCCATGTTGCTGCAAATGCATTTATTTCATTCTTTTTTAATGGCTTAGAATTTTCCATTATGTATATATATACACACACACACACCATATCTCCTTATCCATTCATCTGTTGATGGACACTTAGGTTGCTTCCATGTCTTGTCTATTGTAAATAATGCTGTTATGAACATTGGGGAGCATGTATCTTTTTGAATTATGGTTTTCTCCAGATATATGCCCAGGTAACTCCTGAGTCCCTTGGATGGCAAGAACAGTAAGAAGATCAAACCAGTCAATCTTAAGGGAAATCAACCCTGATATTCATTGGAAGAACTGATGCTGAAGGTGCAACTCCAGTATTTTGGTCAACTGATTTGAAAAACGGACTCATTGGAAAAGTCCCTCATGCTGGGAAAGATTGAGGGTAGAAGAAGAGGGCATTAGAAGATGAGATGGCTGGATGGCATCACTAATGCAGTGGACATGACCTTGAGCAAACTCCAGGAGATGGTGAGGGACAGGGAGGCCTGGCATGTTGCAACCCACGGGGTTGCAAAGAGTCGGACATGACTGGGTGGACTGAACAACTACAACAATGGTAACTTTATTTCTATACTTTAAAGGATCCTCTACAGTGTTCTCCATAATGGCTGCACCAACTTACATGCCTACAGTGTAGGAAGGCCCCCTTTTCTCTGCACCCTTTTCAGCATGTATGGTTTGTAGACTTCTTGATGGTGGCCATTCTGACTGGAGTGAGGTGATCCCTCGCTGTAGTTTTGACTTGTATTTCTTTAATAAGTAGTGATGTTGAGGTTATTTTATGTGCCTGTTGACCATCTGTTGTCTTTTTGGAGAAATATCTATTTAGGTCTTCTGCCCATTTTTTTGATTGAGTTGGTTGTTGTTGTTGAGTTGTACGAGGCTATTTCTATATTTTGGAAATAAAGCCCTTGTTGGTTGCTTCATATGCAAATATTTTCTCCCATCCTGTAGGGTCTTTTCATTTTGTTTATGTGTGGTGTGAAGGAGTGTTCTAACTTCATTGATTTACATGTGGCGTCCAGCTTTCCCAATACCACTCGTTGAAGAGACTGTCTTTTCTCCATTGTATAGTCTTGCCTCCTTTGTCAAAAATTAGTTGACCCAGGTGTGTGGGTTTATTTCCAGGCTCTCTATTTTGCTCCATTGATCTGTATGTCTGTTTTTGTTCAATGCCACGCTATTTTGATTACTGTAGCTATTGTATGAAGTCTGGGAGGCTTATGCCTCTAGCTTTGTTCTTTTTCCTCGGGATTTCTTTGGCAATTCTAGATCTTTTGTGGTTCCATATAAATTTTAGGATTATTTGTTCTAGTTCTGGGGGGAAATACCATTGATATTTTGATAGGGAGCACTTTAAATCTGTAGATTGCTTTGGTTAAGATGACCATTTTAACTATATTGATTCTTCCAACCCAAGAGCACAGGATATGCATGTCCCATTTCCTTGAATCTTCTTTGACTTCCTTTATTAATTTTTATATTTCTTAGTGTGTAAGTCTTTCACCACTTGGTTAGACTTAATCCTAAGAATTTTATTTTTTTTTGATGCAAATTTAAACAGGATTTTTGTTTTTACTTTATGATATTTCATTGTTAGTGTAAAGAAATGCCACAGATTTCTATATATGAATTTATATCCTGCTCCTTGTTGAACCCATGTATCAGTTCTAATAGTTTTGGCTTGATAAAGGACAGAAATGGTGTGGACCTAATAGCAACAGAAGATATTAAGAAGAGGTGGCAAGAATACACAGAAACACTGTATAAAAAACATCTTCATGACTAAGATAATCACGATGGTGTGATCACTCACCTAGAGCCAGACATCCTGGAATGTGAAGTCAAGTGGGCCTTAGAAAACATCACTATGAACAAAGCTAGTGGAGGTGATGGAATTCCAGTTGAGCTATTTCAAATCCTGAAAGATGATGCTGTGAAAGTGCTACACTCAATATGTCAGCAAATTTGGAAAACTCAGCAGTGGCCACAGAACTGGAAAAGGTCCGTTTTCATTCCAATCCCAAAGAAAGGCAATGCCAAGAATGCTCAAACTACCGCACAGTTGAACTCATCTCACACGCTAGCAAAGTAACACTCAAAAGTCTCCAAGCCAGGCTTCAGTGGTACGTGAACCGTGAACTTCTAGATGTTCAAGCTGGTTTTAGATAAGGCAGAGGAACCAGAGGTCAAATTGCCAATATCTGCTGGATCGTGGAAAAAGGAAGAGAGTTCCAGAAAAACATCTACTTCTGCTTTATTGACTATGCCAAAGCCTTTGACTGTGTGGATCACAATAAACTGTGGAAAATCCTGAAAGAGATGGGAATACCAGACCACTGGACTCGCCTCTTGAGAAACCTATATGCAGGTCAGGAAGCAACAGTTAGAACTGGACATGGAACTACAGACTGGCTCCAAATAGGAAAAGGAGTACGTCAAGGCTGTATATTGTCACCCTGTTTATTTAACTTCTATGCAGAGTACATCATGAGAAATGCTAGGCTGGAAGAAGCACGAGCTGGAATCAAGATTGCTGGGAGAAATATCAATAATCTCAGATATGCAGATGACACCACCCTTATGGCAGAAAGTGAAGAGGAACTAAAAAGCCTCTTGATAAAAGTGAAAGAGGAGAGTGAAAAAGTTGGCTTAAAGCTCAACATTCAGAAAATGAAGATCATGGCATCTGGTCCCATCACTTCGTGGGAAATAGATGGGGAAACAGTAGAAACAGTGTCAGACTTTATTTTGGGGGGCTCCAAAATCACTGCAGATGGTGACTGCAGCCACGACATTAAAAGATGCTTACTCCTTGGAAGGAAAGTTATGACCAACCTAGATAGCATATTGAAAAGCAGAGACATTACTTTGCCAACAAAGGTCCGTCTAGTCAAGGCTATTGGAGAAGGCAATGGCAACCCACTCCAGTACTCTTGCCTGGGAAATCCCATGGATGGAGGAGCCTGGTGGGCTACAGTCCATGGGGTCGCGAAGAGTCGGACATGACTGAGCGACTTCACTTTCACTTTTCACTTTCCTGCACTGGAGAAGGAAATGGCACCCACTCCAGTATGCTTGCCTGGAGAATCCCAGGGACTGGAACCTGGTGGGCTGCTGTCTATGGGGTCACACAGAGTCGGACATGACTGACATGACTTAGCAGCAGCAGCAGCAGTCAAGGCTATGGTTTTTCCAGTGGTCATGTATGGATGTGAAAGTTGGACTGTGAAGAAAGCTGAGCACTGAAGAATTGATGTTTTGAACTGTGGTGTTGGAGAAGACTCTTGAGAGTCCCTTGGACTGCAAGGAGATCCAATCAGTCCATTCTAAAGGAGATCAGTCCTGGGTGTTCTTTGGAAGGACTGATGCTAAAGCTGAAACTCCAATATTTTGGCCACCTCATGCAAAAAGTTTACTCATTGGAAAAGACCCTGATGCTGGGAGGGATTGGAGGCAGGAGGAGAAAGGGATGACAGAGGATGAGATGGCTGGATGGCATCACTGACTCAATGGACATGAGTCTGAGTGAACTCTGGGAGATATCAATAATCTCAGATATGCAGATGACACCACCCTTATGGCAGAAAGTGAAGAGGAACTAAAAAGCCTCTTGATAAAAGTGAAAGAGGAGAGTGAAAAAGTTGGCTTAAAGCTCAACATTCAGAAAATGAAGATCATGGCATCTGGTCCCATCACTTCGTGGGAAATAGATGGGGAAACAGTAGAAACAGTGTCAGACTTTATTTTGGGGGGCTCCAAAATCACTGCAGATGGTGACTGCAGCCACGACATTAAAAGATGCTTACTCCTTGGAAGGAAAGTTATGACCAACCTAGATAGCATATTGAAAAGCAGAGACATTACTTTGCCAACAAAGGTCCGTCTAGTCAAGGCTATTGGAGAAGGCAATGGCAACCCACTCCAGTACTCTTGCCTGGGAAATCCCATGGATGGAGGAGCCTGGTGGGCTACAGTCCATGGGGTCGCGAAGAGTCGGACATGACTGAGCGACTTCACTTTCACTTTTCACTTTCCTGCACTGGAGAAGGAAATGGCAACCCACTCCAGTATGCTTGCCTGGAGAATCCCAGGGACTGGAACCTGGTGGGCTGCTGTCTATGGGGTCACACAGAGTCGGACATGACTGACATGACTTAGCAGCAGCAGCAGCAGTCAAGGCTATGGTTTTTCCAGTGGTCATGTATGGATGTGAAAGTTGGACTGTGAAGAAAGCTGAGCACTGAAGAATTGATGTTTTGAACTGTGGTGTTGGAGAAGACTCTTGAGAGTCCCTTGGACTGCAAGGAGATCCAATCAGTCCATTCTAAAGGAGATCAGTCCTGGGTGTTCTTTGGAAGGACTGATGCTAAAGCTGAAACTCCAATATTTTGGCCACCTCATGCAAAAAGTTTACTCATTGGAAAAGACCCTGATGCTGGGAGGGATTGGAGGCAGGAGGAGAAAGGGATGACAGAGGATGAGATGGCTGGATGGCATCACTGACTCAATGGACATGAGTCGAGTGAACTCTGGGAGTTGGTGATGGGCAGAGAGGCCTGGTGTGCTGCAGTTCATGAGGTCGCAAAGAGTCAGACATGACTGAGCGACTGAACTGAACTGAATAGTTTTGGTGTGGAGTCTTTAGGGTTTTCTATGTAGTGTATCATGTTATCTGCATATAATGAGAATTTTACTTCTTCCTTCTGATTTGGTTACTTTTCATTTCTTTTTCTTGTCTGATTACTGTGCTAGCACTTCCAATACCATGTAGATTAAAAGTGGTGAAAGTGAGCAAGCTTGTCTTGTTCCAGAATTTAGTGGGAAGGCTTTCAGACTTTTACTGGTTAGCAGTATATAGGCCATGGGAGAAAATTGTTGATTATGTCCTCTGGTGCACCAGGAAGGATTGTGCGTGTGCAGGGACAGAACTGTAGGATTGGAGGGCCTGTATGTGGTGCCTTACTCAATATAGCTCCCAAATAATTGCACCAGTTTACCTTGGAGCTTATAAGCTAGAGCAGCATCTTTTCAGGGGTCAGTGTTTCAGTTAGGAAAGGGGGTTCCAGGGTGTTGACAAACTGGTAAGCCCTGAGATTAGCCTTGGGAAATTCCTAAGTGTGGTCTTTACATGGTAATTCACAAAGCAGTGCAGACTTGATTGTTTATCTCCAGAGCTGAGTTTCTGAGACTGGAAACACTCGCTTAGTTACTAGCTAACATCCCAGTAAAGAGGCTCCTCCTCCAGGACACAGGAGAACCAAGAGAACCTGAGGGGCTCTCACCACATCCCAGAGGACTTGGCATCTCAGCCAGAGCATGTGGGCTGGGAGGATTTCCTAAGGGTGCACTCTATGGCGGCAAAATCTACATTTGTCAGCCTTGGATTCAAGGCCATAGGATGTGACTGATTGGAGGCAGGCAGATCCTGGTTGGAGTTTTGCTTCTCTCCCTGTTTGTTCTTTTTTTGCCATCAATACTCATTTTCCTTCTTTTAAAGTATTGATTATATAATACATTCAAAGAATTCAAAATTTGAATTGCAAATTATACAAAGAAGAGTCTTGCTGTCTCTCCTGTCTTGTGTTTGCCCAGGCCCTCTCTGAAAGGTAATCACTTTTATCCACTTCTCATGCATTCTTCTAGAGTTTTCTTTATACGCAAGCAAAAATGAACATAAAGTCTTATTTGAGTCTCCTGTTATAGAAGATATAGCATGTTATTCCCTTGATTCTGCATTGCTTTTTAATGTAGCAGTGCATCTCAGATATCTATTCCAGGTCATTACATAAAACATTTCATTGTCATTTAAAAAAATACCTGTGTAGTATTCCATTTCACAATATTTGTTATCTACTATGCAACAGTCTCCATGCTGAGTGCTGGGGTTAAAGTGATTAATCACAATAGGTCCTACCTTCAGGGATACTACAGTCTAGGCAAATGGACAAAAAAACTGTGATAAAATACTGGAGAAGTTGTTCCTTTCAAAACTGTTTCTCCAGCCTCAACCGCTTGTCAGGCATTGCTCTGGGCATGGGGGAGAAGACAGTAAATAAAACCAATGAAAACGCCGGCCCTGTGGCACTTCCATCCGAGTGGAGCTGAAGTTCTGGCACTGTGTTCACGGGGTGCTCGGGGATGTACACAGTGGGGCCCCTCACTTGGTCTTGGGATCAGGGAATCCTTACTGAAGAAGATAATGATTTAGCTGATAACTAGTAGCTAAGGAGGAATTAGATTGGGGAAAGGCCAGAGAGGAACCAGTGCATCCAACAGAGGTCCCATGCCAGGCATGGCAGGGAGGTGAGAGGCATGTCTGGGGACTGAGAGAAGGTCCTTCGTTTGCAGCTGTGAGAGAGGCTGTGGCTGGAGCTGAGCCCCGAGAAGCAGTTCCTGGCTGGTGGGGGCAGCCCTTGCAGATCCCAGGAACTGCCCTGTGGATGCTGCGGCAATGGCTGCCATGCAGAGCGGCCAGGAAAGGGATCAGCGGGCAGGCGGCGGGCTCCAGGCCAGGGCAGTGTGGTCCAGGCGAGGCATGCGGTCGGCTGGACCTGCTGGAGCAGAGACGAGGGGAGAAGGGAGTGATTCCAAGGGAAGGATGAGGTGGGACGTGAAGGGAGGAGGGGAAGCCTCTGAAAGATGAGGCCCAGGCCTCCCTTCATGGACTGTTCTAGGGCTTCACTGGTGTGAGGACGGCTCTCAGCAGCGTTTCTGTCCGCACACTGCCAACACCGCTTCATGTGGTTTTTTGCTCCCCTCCAAGCCCATGAGCTTATTTTTACTTTGTCTGTACTTTAGCAAGGGAAGTCCACTGTCTGAGCTTCTAATCCCTTGCTCCCCACCCCCTCCACCCAACACACACATACAGGCACACACTGGTCCCGGTACAGTGGTGCAGGCCGCTGCCCTCTTATGGAACTAAACTTCCCGCCGTGCCTGACCCTGCTTCCGGCTTTCACCTTGGGGGTGCCTCTGGGTGTGCACGCCGCAGGTCTGGCCTCACACCGGTCCACTGTTGCAGCTGGGTCTGCTGTGCACGGCAGTGGGTCTTGGGTGTCGCCGCGGCCAGCGTGGCTGCCCCTGGACTGAACTTCTGGGAACAGGCTCACATCGTGGGTGCCTGCTGGTGGCTGAGAGCAGGACCTGCCCCTGGCTGTGGAGGGGGCAGTGGGAGCCTCTGAGGAGAAGCAAATGCAGAAACAGCATTTCCCCCAATCCCCATGGGCGGTGGGGCCCAGCCAGGTTTGTTTGGCAATAAGACTTGTTTTTTTTCCCAAGGCCCATAGTTATGTGCGGGCTTCCCTTTGTGGCCCAGCTGGTAAAGACTCCACCTCAAAGCAGGAGCCCCTGGTTTGATTCCTGGTCAGAAAGATCCTCTGGAGAAGGGATAGGCTACCCACTCCAGTATTGTTGAATTTCCCTGGTGGCTCAGCTGGTAAAGAATCCGCCTGCAATGCAGGAGATCTGGGTTGGATCCCTGGGTTGGGAAGATCCCCTGGAGAAGGGAAAGGCTACCCACTCCAGTATTCTGGCCTGGAGAATTCCACGGACTGTATAGTCCATGGGGCGGCTAAGAGTGGGACACGCCGCGTGACTTTCACTTTCACGTTATGGGTGTGTGCCACACAGAGCCCTGGACTGGACTCTCTCGATTATTCACTAGCAGCCTGCAGCTGCCCCTCGGAGCAGGGCTGTGGTGGGTCCAGGAAGGGCCTGCTCACCCAGTCTTGTTGGCTGGGTGCCCTCTGAAGGGATGCTGAGGGCAGGGCCCCGAGACTTGCTGCCCCACCCCCATGCAGGCTCTAGTGGGCTCTCCTGGGCCCAGAGTTAGAGCCCCCTCACCTTGCCTCTTGCTGCCAATACCTGCTCCTGTGGGGTGGGAACTGAGGGCCAGCCTGACTCAGGCATGGGGCTGGGGGTGAGGAGCGGCCCACAGTGTTTCAGCTCAGTTCCATCTTGAGACTGGTCACTAGCATGTCCCTTAGTCGTGATAGGAGGGAGGCTGTGGGTTGCGGCCCCTACCCTCCACCAGCATGTGAACATTCGGTCCTGGCTCCTGTCTCCAGACAAGGCTCAGAATGTGTGGTTTGGGTCTGGGGTTGGATCTCCATGTGACTTTTGCAAAGACAGAACCTTTTATCTCCAAGCAGCTCAGGTGGGCCTGGCCAGGGTCTGTCATTCTGGAGAGCCCTGAGAACATATGCATACTCAGTCACGACTTCCTAGGAGGTGGTACCTGCGCTCAGGAGGACCCCATGCTTGTTTCAATAGTTCAGCGTTGCTCTCTTGGAACTTGTCGTGATTTCTGGACAAGGGACAAGGCATTTTCATTTTGCAGTGGGCACTGACCATTATGGTCCTATTTTACTTTTTGATGTCTTTGTCTTCCCTTTTAGTATCTTTTGAATTTTGAACTATGCAGATACTGAAAAAAAAAAAAAAGATTTTAAAAGCCAAATACCACAAAGGATTAAAACTAAAAAAGACATTTATTATCTGTTGTGCACTTTTAGAGTGGGCCCTACGCCCACTGAAGTGCACAAGCTGGGGCACACCTTCCATGCACCACGCATCCAGTCCACAGCCCCACTGCCCCCCGGGACAGCCCCATGACACGCAGAGGGCCGCCCCCACGAAGGACGCAGAGCCACCACTGCCCCCCGGGACAGCCCGCATGACACGCAGAGGGCCGCCCCCACGAAGGACGCAGAGCCACCACTGCCCCCCGGGACAGCCCGCATGACACGCAGAGGGCTGCCCCCACGAAGGACGCAGAGCCAGAGCTGTGCGCTGGGCTGCCTGCTCCTGTGGGGAGAAGGGGCTCCCCAAACTCCTCCTGACCCCTCACCTCCCCTTTCCTCTACCTCTGGCTAATCTTCAGCGTCAGGTGACGCTTGGAAGTCCCGTGCTAACATTCAGGCAAGGGTACTTCTGTGTAGACAGGAGACTTCTGTGGTGGGCATGGAAACCCTGGAGGTGGTCGGTCATCTCGCCTACTCCCTTCAGGTTGGGCTTTGTAAATGCTGCTCGTCACCAGCAGAAAAAGAAGATTATGGCTGTAGCATCTGCAGGAACAGACTCCCCAGCTTTCCAGTATTTATCACCGATGCTGATTTCTTGCCTGAATCACAGATGCTGCAGTTTTTGCCCATCTTTCAGTAGGATTAAGAAACTGGGATGTTTCTGCCTCACGAATCTCGAAGGACTGAAAATGCCCGGAGCCAAAGAACGAGCTCTGAGCATCTCAGCAGAGGAAAACTGCGTTCCTTCCAGCGTCCATGGAGCCGCCCTTTCCTGCTCTGCGGGGAGGCGCATTGCTGCCCTCTGGTGGCCGGCTGGCAAGAAGTCTTCCGGGGGTGGGGTGGGAAGGATCCACCTTGTCTCTGGAATAGCAGCTTTGAGTTCTCAGGTTAGTGTCTTTTCACTGTCCCTGGAATAAAACAAGCTTCTCCTTGACCTGGAGCCTTGGCCCTTGCTTCTGCTTGTCCTCAGAACGCTCTTCGTCCAGTTCAGATGGCAGCCGTTTTTTCATTCTCCAGCCTTTGGGCCAATGTCGCTTCCCCAGGGAAGCCCTCCCGGGCTACTTTGAAACATCTGAAACAGCACCTAACCCCACCCTCCGTCCCTCTCCTCCCATTGCCTTGCTTACCTGCTAATTGAAAACATCTGGTTAAATTCTGGGTTTACTGCCTCCCCCTCTCCAGAACGTCAGACCAGGAGAGCAAGGTTTTTGTCACACACGTCCCTGGACCTCAAGGCATCATACATAGTAGATACACAAAAGGACTTGTTGAGGGAATGGCCAGTGTGTCTCCACAAGAGCGCCCGGGATTGAAGCTGGGCTTCTGGTCCTCAAGAGCCACAGAATGTGGGCAGGGGACGTGCCACCCTCGCGTGGCAGACGAACCAGCTGAGGCGGCAGCCTGAGCGCCAGCAAGGAGACACGCACAGACCGGGGAGGTCTTCCTGTGCTCCCTCTGCGCTCCGGGGGCGGGGGGACAGACAGACGGTGTCCCAGGCCTGAGCAGCTGCTGCCAGGGGTTGAGGGGGACCTCCTCCCCGGCCCTGGTTGCAGGGACCCTGGTGCACAGCTGTGCGGCGGCTCTAAGCGGGTGGGGTGCGGTGGGCACGCTGAGGAAGGCCGGTCCATCGCCTCCACACGCAGGGGCCCGGGTGCAGGGATGCGCCTTCCAGAGCAGGAGGTGTTCGGGGAGGGTGCAGGGCAGGAAAGCCGGGGCCAGCGAGGGGGCCGTGACTCCTCTGGGACTCGGCTGGGACGTCCCGGGTTCCGCCCTGACTGTCTGCACTCAGGCTGAGGCAGGGCTGGTCTGGAGCCCTCGCGGAGGCGAGGCCGCGGCTGGCCTCGGAGCCTGGCTGCCGCCTGAGCGCGGGCGGCCGGCGGGGCTGGGGGCCCGGGCGGCCAGCTCAGCGCACGCTCGGTCCTTGGGCGCGCAGAGCCGGGGTCTGCAGGGTCAGCAGCATCTGCTCTTGGGCTGGTCTTCCGGTGAGAGCTTGATGGAGTCTGTGAGGTAACTCTCTAAGATGCTTCGATACTGCGGAAGGAAAAGAGGCGTCAGAGCTAGCCTCTCGGCGGGCCGAGCTCCCCCTGCTCTCTATTTCTCAATGGCTGGTGGTGGTCGGGCTTTCTGTTCCTGGCCTTGTGCAGCAGGGAGGCCCAGGGGAGGTCTTCCCTGCCCGCTCCTGCCTCACCTCCTCCTCCAGCTCCTTCAGCGGAGCCCAGAGCAGGCCTGCGGCTGCACGGCCAGGACACCCTACCAGGGAGCGGCTGAGAGATGGGGGGCTCTGCAAGAAGCAAACACATGAAGAAGGGCTGGGTCGCAGGCCCGGTGCCCTGAGTTCTCGGCCATCAGGCTGAACTACTGCTCAGCCTGAGGGTGGCAGCGAGCTTCGGGGCATCAGAGGACCTTCTTATGCGTCTTGGGGGCCACCATCGTGAGGGCAAAGCGGCCCAGGTCTCCTGACCTCCAGCCGGGTCCCCTCACTCACCATTCTCCAGAGAAGACAACCAGGGGACGTCTGACCTCAGGTGACAGAGATGATAGCCTGCTGCTTGTGTCTGCAGAAGACATTCCTGTGGACGTCCCCACACCCCAACCTTCTGTGTCCAGCTCCCAACCTCCCCTCCATCCTCTGTCCCTCCCATGTCCAGGGAGCCCTCCCAAAAACAGACTCAATGTTTCTACTGGGCCTTTTTGCTTCTCTGCCCACCCTCCCAAAGTCTCCTGTCCCAGCAAGGTCCAGAGAAAGCCTGCGGTCAGTCTGACAAGCCTCTGCCCACTCACACCAGTGGATATGCCGGTGTGGATCTGAGCTGGGAACCAGCCCCCTCCATGAGGCTGTCTGTCTCAAGTGCCCCTCCGAGGGGACAATTTCCAGAATGATGTCTGTGCCTTTACTTCCTCTGTGGGTCCCAGCTGGGGAATGTCAAACAAATCCTTAGTGCCCATGACTCTGGATCCCAGGAAGCTGCTTCGCCCTCACGATGGTGGCCCCCAAGACGCACAAGAAGGTCCTCTGATGCCCTGCCGCTTGCTGCCACCCTCAGGCTGAGCAGTAGTTCAGCCTGACGGCCCAGAACTCAGGGCACCGGGCCTGGGACCCAGCCCTTCTTCATGTGTTTGCTTCTTGCGGAGCCCCCATCTCTCAGCTGATAGGTGTCCTGGCCAGCAGAGCACAGCTACCCTTAGTCAGCCTGGATGACAGGCCTGGAGTAGCCCTCAGCAAATTCTCTGGGGAAATTAGAATTTTCTTTGTCATATATGTATGTGTGCATGCTAAGTCCCTTCAATTGTGTCCGCCTCTTTGCGACCCTATGGACTGTAGCCCTCTAGGCTCCTCTGTCCACGGGATTCTCTGGGCAAGAATACTGGAGTGGGTTGCCATGCCCTCCTCCAGAGAATCTTCCCCCACCTCGGGGATGGAACCCATGTCTCTTACATCTCATGCACTGGCAGGTGGGTTCTTTAGCACTAGCACCACCTGGGAAGCCTTGTCATATATATATATATATTTTAATAGCAAGCATTTGTTTTGGCGAATGGGGACCAGCATCTCGCAATGAACGCCTGTCCCTCCAGGGATGTCTCTCGCCAGCCCTGTATCCGCCTCTGCTGGGGAGGATCCCAGCCCACTGCTTGTAGACCCAGCCTGGCACACCCTAGATTCCCCCAGCTCCTCAACCCGAGAGAGCAGACTCCTACCCAGAGGTGCCCAAGCAGAGAAAATGGCTCGAGGAGCTCCTTCTGCCAGCACCGCCGAGGCCTGATGTGCGGGCTGGGGTCTGCGTGGCTCGGACACCGCCTAGTCCTGCAGTCAGTCCCTTCTGCAGGGCCTGCGCGCTCCACTGAGCCGACTGTGGTTAAAAGCCTGACTTCTGAGCCTCACGGGGAGGGGCAAGGAGGAGCCGAGCATTGCTGTTTAGGCTGACTGATCCACTGCTTCCAGAAAGACAGGCTTTTGAAAGGAGCCTCTTATTTTGGTACTCTGTCAGTCCCCCCTCTCACCGGGAACGACAAAGACACCTTGGCTGGAATCAGAACGTTTCTTCTTGGACCTGTTGGCCCAGGAGGCTGAGCCTGCTGTTTCACCACCCCGAGAGTGCCCCAGCCTCACATGCAGGCCGGCTGAGACCATGAGGAGTGCTGGACTTGGGGAGGAGAGTCTGAGCTGCCAGAGAGCTGCGCGCTTTCTGAGCTGCTCTGCACTTTGCGGAACAAACAGAATGCTGCTTCGGAAGATGGGAGAAGCCTACTCCTCCGTTACACAGGTAAAGACTGAGGTCTTCAGGCCGGCTCTCTTCACCCGGTAATAGTCACATCCTCCCCAGGGTCACATCAGCCCTGAGCTCTTTCTGTTTATGACATCACTTCACTCGATAAGGGCATCATCTCAATCCTCGGGTTTCCTACAGAGCTTCCAAGTCACCAGCAGGCCGTAATTAGGCTCCCTGTGAAATTTGGACCACAGTCCTCTTGGCAAGTTTGTGCATGCCGAGTAACATAACACCTAGAATCCTAACACATCATTTCGGTGAGGATGTGGCTGTGAGTCTGTCTCTCCGAGCCTGGTCACCTCATGACCCTGCCTCTACATCCTGCACCCCAAGGACCTTATAAAAGTCCTGTAATTTCACTAGGCTTAGGTGTTAGTCAGCCTGCCGTCTCCCAGACATGGTAATTATGTCGTTCTCTAATTAACCCAAAAGGAACTGGGCCTCCGCACTGCGGCCCATGCCAGGCCTGACCAGCCCAGCAGGGGTGGTATTGCCAACCTGGTAAGAGCAAAATCCTGTCAGCCCAAATCCCCCAAAGCAGGCGGGTTCCCCTTCTTTGATTATGAGGGCATTCTTTTTAAAAAATTAAAATAATTAATTTTAACTGGAGGCTAATTACTTTACAATATTGTAGTGGTTTTTGCCATATATTGACATGAATCAGCCATGGGTGTACATGTGTCCCCCATCCTGAACCCCCTGCCCACCTCCCTCTCCATCCCCATCCCTCAGGGTCATCCCAGTGCACCAGCCCTGAGCACCCTGTCTCACACATTGAACCTGGACTGGCGATCTGTTTCACATATGGTAATATACATGTTTCAATGCTATTCTATGAGGGCATTCATAACCATGAATAGCTAAACACCTGATCCTTCAAAGTGGCCAGATCGGGACACTTAAGTACCTACCTACCTTCTCTCCTTCAGAATGCACACTGAGCACCTCTTCTGGTATTCTACCTGTAAATCGCTCCTTCCATCCAGAGCTCACTGCAGAGCTCAGACATTCCAAGGGAGCCGTGTGTCCCAGTGGACCACACTGTGCCTCCCCTTGTGAGGCTTTTGCTTTCCCTCCTCTCTTTTCTGTCTTGGTCGATAGCATCACTAATCAATCATCCCTCCGTTTGGCAAGCTAGAAACCTCGTCATCAACCTCAGCAGCTCCTGATTCCTGCTATCCTCTAAGTCATCCTCATCCGCCATCAATAGTGCTCCCTCCAAAGTCGCTTAGATCCACCGCATCCTTGCCATCCTGTCTTCTCATGCCTGTGCCTTCAGAACCACCCATCAAGCTCATCTTCCCTGCAGCATGAAACTTCCCTGCGCTTTCATTTAAAAATAGCTACCTTTTAGGGCCTTCTCTGGTGGTCTAGGGATTAAGAATGCAGGTTTGATCTAAGAGTCACATGCCTCGGGGCAGCGAAACCCACATGCTATCACTACTGAGTCCAGGTGCCACAACGAAGACCCCGTGCAGCCAAAATAAATGAATAGAAACCGCTACCTTTCATTTATAGCCTTCTCTGTACCACCTTATTTTATCTAGCCCTGGCAACAACCCCGTGAGGAAGACACTATTACTTGTACTGTAAAGAGAGGGAAGCGATGGCTTAAGGAGGCACGTGACTTGTCAAGGGCACTAAGAGCAGGATTTAAAGCCAGATCCGCTGACTCAGAACCCAGCTCTTCCCACCCCAGGCTGGGCTCCCTCCATCATCCTCCTCTCCAAGGATTCTGGGCTGCTGTGAATGAGCGCATCAGAAGGAGAGACAGGTCCTTGGAGGACATGTCCTTGAAAACTCTTCTTTGACCTTAAAATATAGTTTTGCAAACTCCAGCTTCACCTTAAAAACCCACATGTGTTTTTACATTCTTCGTCCTAGTACGTATGCTTATTTTAGTGCAAAATGTTTCTCCTCCAAATTTCTCAATGATGGAGACATTGCGGAGGACAGACCCTGGCTTTCAGGCCCCAGGTGGGCTCCTGGCAGTGGGTCTAGAGACGATGGGCCTATCGTACACAGTCTGAGGTCTGGTCGGGGCTCAGCAGGCCTCCATGGTCTGCTGCTGTTGACCTTGAGAGCCTCGCTGCTCACCTCGGCCCAGCGCCCCCTGCTCCCTCCAGGCCACATTTCCCTCTCGTACAGATGGAGCCCGTGGTGGTCCCTCACATGAGCCGCGTGGACTCACACCTGGGCCTCCGTCACGCCCTTCTCTCTGCCCTTCTGCAGCTGCTGCTCACACCTGCACTGGCCTAGCCGGCCACCTGCAAACTGTGTGTCACCTCAGCCCCTGGCACTGTCCTCACCCCGACCGTCTATTGCGGGTGCCTTAATCCTCTACCTGACCACCGGCCAAGAGGTCTACATCTCTAGCCCTAGCCTGACATCTCAAGACTTTTTATGGGATGGAATTATTCCTATTTTATAGGTGAGGAAACTGAGGCTCAGAGAACTCATATGTCTTGCCCAGGAGTCCACCTGAAAGCGTAAGGCCAGGATCCAAGCGAGGTCCGTCTGACTGTGGATATCACACCTGTGACCTCTAGACTGCTCCTCATAGATTTCTTCCATCATCATGAGGGACTGACACGGCGTTGCCCGTCCACTCTCTTGACAAGTAAGGCCACTGGGAAGAAAACAAGACAAGACGAGCTACCATCTATGAACACCGCCGCATCCGGACAGTGGCACAGCAGGAAAGACATGGCTTCAGGAGTGAGGACACGCCTTCTCCAGGAAGGACGGATGCTGACCACACAGACTCTGGCTGGGGGAGCTGATGGAGCTTCCCCGTGAGGAAGCACTCGCTGATCACAGCGCCGTGTGTGTGGTGGATTGCTGATCACGCGTCACCCTGCAGGGTCAAGCAGCTGCCCGCCTTCCAGGGAATGGCCTGAGCAGGCACGTCTGTGCTACCGACTGGGGGACAGAGCTGCACTCGACCAAGGGCTGGAGACAGTCAGCCCTGCTTCCCACCAAAGGAGATGGTGAGGGCGAGTGGCCTGGAGGGCATGCATTAAGAATAGCCCGCGAGGACAAACCCTAAGGTTAAGGCAATGGGGTATGAAGATGGCGAGCTTGAACCCTCTCCCTGGGCAGCTTCTGGGGGTGGCTGCTGTCCCTCCCCATGGTGGGCAGTGCCAGGCAGACTGGTGACTGCCCTCTGCAAAGGGCAGCCCCCCAATCGCCTGTCCTCATCTGCTCTTTTCCTTAAAGATTAAAAGTTAAAAATCACTGCTGTGATGGCCTTCTCCGTGCTTCTAAGAAGCCCACCTTGGCTGGATGTGGCAGAACAATGAAACGGGCTGTGCCCCTCCCAATGCCAGTCTCTCATGGACCCTCTCCACAGTTTCCAGACTCCACACAGAATGGGACCGAAACCCTGCTAATGCTGCTGGGCAGCCCGCCCTGAGCTTCCTCTCCTCTCTCCTGCCTCCCTTCCACAGTGCGGGCTGTGTGCCCCTCCTCTGGGGCCCCCTCACCCGTCCTTGCCCACCGTGCAAAGCCTGTGCTGCCGCTGCTCCCGTGTGGACCTGTCTTCTTACGAGAGCGAGAGGCCCTGGGGCACTGCGATGGGCCCGGCACAAATGGCGCCCTCAAGACCTGCTGGTTGCAAGACCGCACCACGGGGTCTACATCTATCCATTGTCTTGATTGGAGGATGTCAGCAAATTCTCCAGGCTTGATTATTCCTCCTGGACCAATACTTAACACCACGGGGCTGCTCTCCCATCAGTGAGGACTGAACTAGCTCATCGCTTCTCAGACTCTTACTGAATTTGAATCTCCGGGGGTGAGGTACAGGACTGTATTTTATGGAAACTCCACAAATGATAATCAGTCGGATTGAGGGACCACCAACGATGAACTCCCCATAAAGCTGAGGAAGCTTAATGCCTCTGGAATTCTGTGGTTCCAGAATTAGAGTACTGTTGAGCTCATTCAGCAACTAATTAACTAAGATAATGAGCAATACTGTCGCAGCCGCTCCCTCCCTGTGCCCACCCTAGGGGGCAGCCCTGGCGTGTGCCACTCACCCTTGACAGAGCCCGACTGGCCAGCATTTCAAAGGCTTGTACCACGTTGATGTCATTCTTGGCACTGACTTCAAAATAGGGAATATCCTTCTCTTTACACCAGCCTTGGGCTACCTCTTGTGGAACCTGCACGAGGGGAAGAAATGACCACCATGCCTGTATCATGGTCACCACCATCCCTGATGTCATCATGTCCTCACCACGATCATCACCACCATCCAAGCCCCACCTTCCCCACTGCCACTCCCAAATACTGAGAACCTTCCATGTGGCTGTAAGCTTACATGTGCTATTTTTTTTAACATAAGCCAATGAGGTGGCCATTGTTAGCTCCATTTCACACATGAGGAGACTGAAGACGGGCATGTGCAGGGCTGAGCAGGATCTGAACACAGGCTTGGGAGAGTTAAAGCCCTCCTCACTGCAGCATCTTCCTGAGGCCTACACTGGGAGTGGCTTCTTGCCCCCAGCTCCTTCCTCAGTGCCTGCAAAGGGAGGTGGGTGCAACAGACACCAGCCAGGGCCTGGGGGGAGGACCCATTCTCCTGAGCTGGCTTATCAGGCCCATGCTGCTGGGCAGAGAGCCGGGTCCCTGCTAACCTTTCTTTCGCAGGAGAAAGTCCTGGGAGCAGCTGATAAGCTTCTACTGTGGGGCACATGCTGGATTCGACGTCTGATCATACTAACTCACTTAATCCTCTAACAACCTTGTGAAGTGGGTCTTTTTAGCTGCACTATATAGATAAGAGAAGCAGAAGATATTAAGAAGAGATGGCAAGAATACACAGAAGAACTGTACAAAAAAGATCTTCAAGACCAAGATAATCACGATGGTGTCATCACTCACCTAGAGCCAGACATCCTGGAATGTGAAGTCAAGTGGGCCTTAGAAAGCATCACTACGAACAAAGCTAGTGGAGGTGATGGGATTCCAGTGGAGCTATTCCAAATCCTGAAAGATGATGCTGTGAACTGCTGCACTCAATATGAAAGCAAATTTGGAAAACTCAGCAGTGGCCACAGGACTGGAAAAGGTCCATTTTCATTCCAATCCCAAAGAAAGGCAATACCAAAGAATGCTCAAACTACTGCACAATTGCACTCATCTCACATGCTAGTAAAGTAATGCTCAACATTCTCCAAGCTAGGCTTCAGCAGTATGTGAACTGTGAACTTCTAGATGTTCAAGCTGGTTTTGGAAAAGGCAGAGGAACCAGAGATCAAATTGCCAACATCCACCGGATCATGGAAAAAGCAAGAGAGTTCCAGAAAAACATCTATTTCTGCTATATTGACTATGCCAAAGCCTTTGACTGTGTGGATCACAATAAACTATGGACAATTCTGAAAGAGCTGGGAATACCAGACCACGTGATCTGCCTCTTGAGAAACCTGTATACAGGTCAGGAAGCAACAGTTAGAACGGGCCATGGAACAACAGACTGGTTCCAAATAGGAAAAGGAGTACGTCAAGGCTGCATATTGTCACCCTGTTTATTTAACTTATATGCAGAGTACATCATGAGAAATGCTAGACTGGAAGAAACACAAGCTGGAATCAAGATTGCCAGGAGAAATATCAATAACCTCAGCTATGCAGATGACACCACCCTTATGGCAGAAAGTGAAGAGGAACTAAAAAGCCTCTTGATAAAAGTGAAAGAGGAGAGTGAAAAAGTTGGCTTAAAGCTCAACATTCAGAAAACGAAGAGCATGGCATCTGGTCCCATCACTTCATGGGAAATAGATGGGGAAACAGTGGAAACAGTGTCAGACTTTATTTTTGGGGGCTCCAAAATCACTGCAGATGGTGACTGCAGCCATGAAATTAAAAGATGTTTACTCTTTGGAAGAAAAGTTATGACCAACCTAGATAGCATATTGAAAAGCAAAGACATTAGTTTGCCAACAAAGGTCCGTCTAGTCAAAGCTATGGTTTTTCCAGTGGTCATGTATGGATATGAGAGTTGGACTGTGAAGAAAGCTGAGAGCCGAAGAATTGATGCTTTTGAAGTGTGGTGTTGGAGAAGACTCTTGAGAGTCCCTTGGACTGCAAGGAGATCCAACCAGTCCATTCTGAAGGAGATCAGCCCTGGGATTTCCTTGGAAGGAATGATGCTAAAGCTGAAACTCCAGTACTTTGGCCACCTCATGCGAAGAGTTGACTGATTGGAAAAGACTCTGATGCTGGGAGGGACTGGGGGCAGGAGAAGGGGACGACCGAGGATGAGATGGCTGGATGGCATCACTGACTCGATGGATGTGAGTCTGGGTGAACTCTGGGAGATGGTGATGGACAGGGAGGCCTGGTGTGCTGTGATTCAAGAGGTTGCAAAGAGTCAGACATGACTGAGCGACTGAAATGAACTGAACTGAACTGAACTGAAAGGTGAGAGGGCTTCCCTGGTAGCTCAGTTGGTAAAGAATCTGCCTGCAACGCAGGAGACCCCGGTTCAATCCCTGGGTCAGAAAGATTCTTGGGCTTCCCTGTGGCTCAGCTGGTAAAAAATCTGCCTGCAGTGTGGGAGACTTGGGTTCAATCCCTGGGTTGGGAAGATCCCCTGGAGAAGGGAAAGGCCTTATTCTCCACTATCCTTGCCTGGAGAATTCCACGGACTGTATAGTCCATGGGGTTGCAAAGAGTTGAACACGCCTGAGCGACTTTCACTCACTTATAAATAAGACCCCCGAGGCTCAGAGTTTCAGCAGCTTGCGTCAGATCACACAGCTAAGAAAGGCAGAGCTCGGAGGCAGCCCAAGCCCTGCCCTCTCACGCCACCTGCACTGCCCTCTGCCGGGCCCTGCGCAGGAACTGTGCTTCTGTTGTCTCCCACTGGACTCTAACTTTCTTGAGCTCAGAAAGAAACAAAGAAAGTGAAAGTGAAGTCGCTCAGTCGTGTCCAACTCTTTGCGACCCCATGGACTGTAGCCTGCCAGGTTCCTCTGTCCATGGCATTCTCCAGGCAAAAATACTGGAGAGGGTTGCCATTTCCTCCTCCAGGGGATCTTCCCAACGCAGGGACCGAACCCGGATCTTCTGCACTGCAGGCAGATCTTTACTGTCTGAACTGCAAGCTCAGAGTCAGGACTTTTTAGCTCTTGGCCTGGCTCCACTCTACAGGCTGAGTGAATACACCTTTACCCAAATGCAAATACCAATCACAGTTTGAGGACGTTGGCTTGGAGAAGGCTCTGGCAGCTCTGCAGGTTACCTCCAAAGACCATTGGCTCCGCTGAATTTAGTCTAATCAGTTGTTTGGGGGAACAGGGAATGACCACATGTTGATATTTGCTGTGCCTGGTACTTTATAACCATTATTTCATTTTGTTTAAGGGAGCAAAGGTTTTGCTCATAACAAAGAATGACTCAGCTCCTTTTCCTGAACACCGGGCAGCCAGGGGGAGATCTGAGACTATCCTTTGTCTCCTGCAGGTTCGGGAAAATCTGTCTTCCTGGGGTTAAAGGAGCTCCACTGTTGCCTGTCTCTTTGATCCTTGCTGTTCTGGCCACAGGTCCAGGCACTGGGGTTGGCTGAGTGGCCTGCCCCCTGGGGCGTCCGGGCAGCATTCCCACACCTTCTTCCTTCCCCAGCCTCCCGGGAGCTGCTGCGCTGGAGCAGAGCAGGGAGCAGCCCGGTGCTGGTCTTGGCCTCTGGTCCTAAGGCGCTCCTGCCTCATGGTGCGAGAGGCTCCCCAGCCGGCCAGGACGGCCCCCTCCCCTGGAGCATAAGCGCCCCTGACCCGGCGAACAACCAAGACGCCTCACAGCTTGGGCAAAATCTTGAGCTGTGTGGATGAGGCGGCGAGGACGGCCAGGTTGCTGATTATTGTTGTCCTCACCAGTAACACACACATAATCGACCATTAGAAATTAACATGTTGCGATATGTTGATGGAATCTTAGGAGTGCAAAGGGCTTTGTATCTTTTGAAGTCCTTGAAAAGACTTTAGGGCAAGGACTGGACTTCCTCTTCTTGTTCCCTCCTTCTTTATATCCTGCCCCGCCGCCAGGTGACAAGCATCTTTCTGGGCACACTGTTGGTCCTTGGGAGTTGCAGTAAACGTGGAAGCGAACGAAATGAACTCAAGTGCCTCTGCTTTTCCAGGAGGCAGGGAGCTGTTTCATATCTCACGGTGTAAGAAGCAGAAGCCCAGACTGGTGCCCAGGTTCACCCAGAGACAGAGCTAGCAAGATAAGCCCGCACGTACAGTGATACACAGGTACAGCTCCTTCTCTGCCGTGGACAGTGACTGACCCTGCCCACTGCCTGACGTGACAGGCATTTATCTCATTTCTCCCCGCTCCTCCTCTGTCCAGCTTTTACGGAGTGGTTAAATACATACTCCAGAATATCAGTTGAGATTGTGTTGAGAATTAACCTTCTTTTTATAATTCCCCCACGTCTTCCAGTCAACCTCAGAAAGTTGCCACAGGGAAAAAATGACCCACACGGCACTTTTCATTTTTTCCTTTCCAATTCTAGCACCAGCTTCATGATTTTTAAAATCTTGTTGTCTTTTATTTATGAAATAACAGTTATATATAACTAAGGCTCTGATTGTAGATGTAAACTCAGGTTGTGGTACATGGAGACATGGGAAGGGTGAAAACTTTGGAAGTGTTGCTCTGTTGATTTTTGTTCTGGCTGCTGTGTGTGTGTGCCAAGTTACTTCGTCATGTCTGACTCTTTGCTACCCTATGGGCTGTAGCCCACCAGGCTCCTCTGGCCTTGACAATATACTGTTAATGGGCTTCCCAGGTGGTGCTGCTGGTAAAGAACCCAACTGCCGAAACAGGAAGCATGAGAGATGTGCGTTTGATCCCTGGGTGCGGAAGATCCCGAGGAGGACATGGTAACCCACTCTAGTGTTCCTGCCTGCAGAGTTCCATGAACAGAGGAGCCTGGTGGGCTACAGTCCATAGGGTCACAGAGTGTAGAACATAACTGGGGTGACTTAGCATGCACACACACTATTAACATTTTATTTTTCATCAGCGGTCAAATGTTTGACAAAATTAGTCCATTTTGCAGACGTTCATCTATGCTTTTCCATCTCATATGCATCTAAAATGATCAACTGTGTGTCTTGAGATAGTCAGATACATCTTAAGCCAATAAAAAATAACAAAGAATATCTTCAGAAAACATAATCCCAATGTTATGGATCAGCAATAAATCAGAAACTGCCTACCTGAGAGCAAAGAATTTACATCCTAGTGAGTAAATTCCTCATAGCATAGGTGCTAGCAGAGCTGGGTTTTTTTAAGTTTTTTTTTCACTTTTACCTCTGTAAAACAGGGAGAGACTTTAAGAAAAACCTAAACCAGCAATTTCTTTACAATTATCCTAGTGAGATATTGATTGATTGATTGTGGTAAAATATACATAAATATAAAATATAAATATATATATAATATATAAATGCTGCTGCTACTGCTAAGTCGCTTCAGTCGTGTTCGACTCTGTGCGACCCCATAGACAGCAGCCCACCACAGGCTCCCTCGTCCCTGGGATTCTCCAGGCAAAAACACTGGAGTGGGTTGCCATTTTCTTCTCCAATGTATGAAAGTGGAAAGTGAAGTGAAGTCGCTCAGTCGTGTCCAACTGTCAGCGACCCCATGGACTGCAGCCCACCAGGCTCCTCTGTCCATGGGACTTTCCAGGCAAGAGTACTGGAGTGGGGTGCCATTGCCTTCTCCGTAAATTTTATATAATATATTTTATATAATTATATATTTAATGTAATTATATATTCATATATAATATATACATATAATATATATATAATGTATCGTGTTGACTCTACTGAAGTATCCAGTTCAGTGGCCTCATTGTGCAACCATCATCAATGCTCACATCCCCAGCTGAGTCAGTAAAGAATCTGCCTGCAGTGCAGGAGACCCTGGTTCAATCCCTGGGTGGGGAAGATCCCATGGAGAAAGGAATTTCAACTCACTCCAGTATTCTCGCTTGGAGAATCCCATGGACAGAGGATTGGCAGGATATAGTCCATGGGGTCGCAATCCATGGGGTCGCGAAGAGCTGGACACAACTGAGCGACTAACACTTCATCACGCCACATCCAGCATACGCGTTTTAAATACTCATCTTCTTTTTTTAAGTAGGAAGAACTTCCCTATATTTCCAGCCCACACACTGGAGATATTAAATTAAGAAGGTGGGTAACAATCTCTTTCATGTATTAAGATTGCCATGTGCTTTATAGCATCATTGCCTATGAGCCTCAAATAACCTCATGAAATCTGAGTCTGGTGTCCAAAGCTGGAACTGGCCAAAGACACACATGAATTTGAGCTCAGAGAAGGTGGTCCCTCAGGGTCCTTATCCACTCAGCCCTGTGAAAGTGAGGACTATCTGCAGCCCACTCTCCAAGCCCGGGCTTCGCCTCTCAGGGTTGGCAGCATCCTCTGCCAGGTCTGTGCCCTTGGAGGGCAGCCGCCTCCCAGCCTCACCTCTGGCTCCCCATCCCGGGTCTCTGGATGAAAGTCCCTCTGCGAGCCTCACTCCCGGCTCCTCCTCTGCACTGCCCTGTGCTCGCTTCATGCCTGTGAGCACTTCCTCACCTCTCTTCCTCCAGCTTGCCCCACTCCAAATCCTGTCACCTTCTCCAGTGGGGAGGCTCTCCACACCCTGTTCAGCACAGATCCCAGAGACTTGGAGTTGGGCTTGCCTGGGGCTTCACTGCTTCTTTCAAATCTTTATTCTTCCTCTCTCTGCAGAACAAAGCTCATGCCCCCGTGGCTGGGACTGGATGCCTGTACCCCTCTGAGTCATCACTTATGGCTCCTGTTGGATACCCTCATTCCTTGGAGACTTGTGATCTGGTGAAGCTTCCTTTCCATGCAGCCCTGAGCCTCACACTTCCTTCCTCTCCCACCATCTCCACCATCTCCCCATTCCACCTGCCCCTCCAGGCCCAGCCCAGGGCCTCCATGAACTTTTACACGTGGTCTCTTTTTCCCTTCCTCCTTTTGCCTGCTCTTCAACCTCCGGCAGCCCCCTGGTTCTTCAGCCTCTGTTGGTCTCTCCTCTTCCCTCTGTGAGTCTCAGTGCCCTCACGGCTCTGTTCTTCAGCTGCTCTTGTCTGGAAAAACCTTCCCTCAGGTCCCTGACCTTCACCCGTGCACTGCTGTTGAAGAAAACCACAACCTGGACTCCCCTCAGCTGGTCTCCTGGTCTCCTCCCACAGCGGAGCCTTGGCTGCACCATCAGTCCCATGCCTCGTCCTTGGCCAACTCCTTCACCTGTTTCTCTCCACAGTACCTGGCGCAGCCTCACCACGATTCTTGAGACTCCCTCTTGCCTCCCTTCCTCCTCCCTCTCAACAGAAGATGCTGCCTCTTATCTCACTGAGGGAAAGTCAGACTCTCAGTCTTGAACACCCCAACCTACAGAAGCAAGATGCTAAAATGGAAGTTGTGGCAGAAACACTACCATCTGATAGATGCTGGATATCAAGTTGGTTGGGAGAGAGCCCACCCATGGGACCGTGCACATTTCCAAAGGTTAATGAGCAAGAATCTGCTGAATGACTCCAAGCCCTCCGGCATGGATAGAAAAAGATTGAAAAGGAGGATTTAGAAAGGATATTTTTTGCAGAGAACTGTGTTGGGGGAACACCCACACAAGAGGAAGACCGTATAAAGCGTCAACTCTGACTGAAAGAGGGCTTCAGGGAGGCCACGTGACAGTTGGTGGCTACAGTGGACTGGCGTCTAACTGTACCCATGGGGTTTAAGGTGAAAGGCATCAGGGCAGAGAGAGTATGGTGCCCTGAGAATGAATTACCCCAGGCTCGTTAGTGCAGCCAGCACGCACCAGCGTACCCTGTGAAGGAGAGCTCGCCAGCCTGCCGCTGTTACAAACCCCGTCAGGAGAGCATCTGCAGGAGAAGCCGAACCGTAGGACGGAGGATGGCTCTTAAACTCCTAAATTAGGAGCTGAGGAGAGAGAAGAAGACTATGCAAGACCTTTGCCATGGGAGGTACATTTAAATGTTCCACTGGAGGCTTCTTAGGACCCAAAGGAGTCGCCCACTAAGAGGCAGTGTGACATCTGCTGGAGCGCGCAAACCATCTCGAGACAGTACCAGTCAAATAAAGATTTCCCTGCCCTGCTGACCACTTTTCCCTCTCTCTGCTCACTCCTAACAGAGCCTGAAACCAGAGTCATCCTGAGAAGGGGAGGACATGTGGACACGAGAAGCTGGCAATGGGGTCTGCCTCCTAGGCCCCCATGTTCTCAGCTGCTGCTGGCCCCAGTGCGAAAGTTCCAGACTGCTTGGCTGCTTAGGACTTTGACTCTTATTTGAGACTGAGGATTTGTAATTAGAGAATTAACACTAAATTTGCAACCTGAAGTAACCAGAGAATTGATGACTCCTGTATTTCTATTTCCAGCACAGACTTCTTCTTTAAAGTTTCATTCTTACGTGTTCTAAAGCCTACTGGTCATCCCCAGTCAGTTGTTCCACAAGCTCCTCAAACTCAGCATGTCAAATCCAAGCTCATCTTTCTCTCTAAACAGGAGGCTCTTCCTTATGGAGGCAATGGCTTAGCGGAAGCACCCACATTCACCATCCACCCTTCATCCTTCCAAACGATGCCTCAGTTCTCCTATCACTTTTTACTTGAACCCTTTTGAAAATGTGGTTCAAATATGATGACTCAGTTCCTCATTTATTGTCTCTATTTGAACCATGACAACTTGTTCAAACACTCTTTGTGGTGTCTTTTGGGTTTTGTTTGGCACAAGAACATCTTTTATAAATTAAATTACTTTTACTCTTCTCTTATTAGTAGGCAATGATGAACAGAGCTTGACTCAGTGCCACTGCGATAAGTAAATACCTACATAAATGTGGTCACTGCCGTCACGGAGCAAGCAGATCATTTGTTAAGTGGTTAGCCAGATGATGCAGAATATGCTTAAGCTAATAAAAATACATATTACTACTTTCTCAGAATTTTTGAAGATTCAAGGATTCATAACTACAGACTCCCTATCTGACCTTGGGTAGAACTAATATTCTACCAAAAAAAAAAAAAATACTATTCTACAGGTTAATTCAAATCCCACCTGCCTACTTCTTAAGCCTTCATTCTTCCATTCTCTGTCTCTAGACAGAATTGCCTTCTGTTCTCAGCTCATATCAGGATGCTATTCTTACCTTTGCTGATGCTATTTCTTATGTTTGCTCACGTTCTTTCTTCAGCCTGGAACCCACTTCCTCTCGGAAGCCCTTTCTATACCCTGGATTTGAGTAGATAGATGCCCTTTCACTGTGGTCCCCAAGGTGTTCTCTATGACTGCTCATGATTTACCATATTGCATCATAATTATCTTTAAAATGCATCCACTCTTAGACTGTGAAATTCTCAAGGTAAGGACTGTGCCTGCTTCAGCTCTGTATGTGTGGGACTTAGCCCAGAGCCTGGCATGTAACTGGTCCTCACGTGTTTGGTGAATGGATGAATGAGCCAACGGTACCTGCCGGTCTGCCAGATCGATCTTGTTCCCCAGCACCACCATGGGGTAGGACTGCTCCATCGGCATGGTTTTGGCCAGAACATCGCCCCGCCAGGTTTCCAGGGCTTCGAAGGACTCCAGGTCAGTGACGTCAAAAGCCAGGACACAGCCATCAGAGCCTTTGTAGAATGTAGACACCATGGAGCGGAATCGCTCCTGGCCGCCTGTGTCCCAGATCTGGAAGGGAAAGAGCAGCAGCCCCGTGGGGCTGTGATGAGTGGCTAAAGGGATGGTCAACCAGGCCACCTTATGTCAAAGCTTCCTTTCTGGGTAGGGGGCAGATCCCTGGTAAAGGTGCGTGCGGTCCTTTCATACATGGACATGACTCTCTGTACGCTACAGAATCTCTGCGCTAATATTTAGCTTCCCTGATGGCCCAGACAGTAAAGAATCTAACTGTAATGCAGGAGACCCAGGTTTGATCCCTGGGTCTGGAAGATCCCCTGGAGAAGGGAATGGGTACCCACTCTAGTATTCCGGCCTGGAGAATCCAATGGACAGAGGAGCCTGGCGGGTTATAGTCCATGGGGTTGCAAAGAGCAGACACGACTGAGCAACTAACACTTTTAAGAGTACTTTCACACCTGAGCCCTCATTTTCTCCCAGGTCAGATGTGAAGGTACTCCTGAATAACAGGCTTTTGCAGACACTGTTGCGCTGCTCATTCCTGCTGAGGTAGTGTGACAGCAGCCGTAAGGTCACGAGGAAACAAATGGGCAGGACTGTACTCCATTAAAACTTCATTTTCAAAAGCAGACGGAGGACCAGACTTGGCCCATGAGTTGAAGTGTGCTGATCTATGCTCTAGACGATTCTATTTCTGGGTGCATGCTGCTGTGTGAGCGCCTGTCTGGGAACTGTGGGGTGACTTTCAGGCACGTGTGTTGAAGAGGGGATGGGAGGGCTGCCCACCTGTAGCTTCAAGGTTGTGTCATCCAGTATGATAATCTTGGAGAGGATGCTGGCCCCCAGTGTGGTCTGATAGTCTTCGTAAAACGTCTTATGCACATATCGGTGGAGGAGGGAGGTCTTTCCAACACTGAGAGAAAAAAACCAGGACACGTGAACACACACCCCCATACCACTCTCAGCATCTTGCCCTTCTCACCACCGCTTCTCTCTGAGACTTTGAATTTCTAACATTTGCAGTTTGAGTAGCAAGGGACTAGGGAATGGACTCCAGAAATAGGGACCGAAGTGAGCAGAGAAGTTTGTAGAGAGCTGAGTGCCTCCCAGCAAAATGGTCAGACCTTTCCTGTATGTGGCAAGATGGTGGAAGGCAGACATTCTAAATGGCTGCCCAGTTCACACACCCAGGTACTGTGGCATTGCTGCAGAGCTGGGGTCAGAAACCAGGTCTGTTTCTCCCACCTTGGCTCCCTTCCTTGGGGTGGAACGCCCTCCCTGGTGCCACTCTGAATCAAAGGGACCCGTGGAAGCGGGCAGCACATCCTGGATGTCTCACTGTCCTTGGGAGGGGCTGCTTCCCAGCCACCAGACCCCGAGCTGAGCTTGGCTTACCCCAGTGCTCCAATGATGATGAGCTTGAGGTCCACCTTCTTCCGAGGATTCATGGAGGGGCTTCAGAACCTGCAGGGAAACAGAAGTCGTCCCCAAGCTGGCCAGAGGCCCCTGTGGCCTTTGTCACTGGGGCTGGCCTCTCCTCGCCCCTGCCATGGCAGATCACTACCAAGGGCTTGGGTGGGCTTGCTCTGCAGAGGAGGCAGATGACCGAGCAGCCCTCACACACCCCTGCCCTCACTTCTCCTGGGGGTCTCCCTGAGGCTGGAAGGATGGTGGCCCCACTGGACAGGCTCTCCTCTCACCTTTAGCTCTACCCTCCCTGCTCTTGGAGGCAGCAGCCTGGAGCACCAAGGCTGGACTGGACTGAACAGAGGCCTTGCAGACAGACAAGCCCGGAGCCGGGGTGGAGGGCAGTGCGGGAAGAGGAGATGGGGGCAGGACAAGAGGCCCATTGTTCAGACGGCAGAGAGGCCTCTGGTGGAGCGGTGCCCTCCCCCAGTCCGAGGTGCTGCTGCCTTGGCAGAATCAAAAGGCTCTTCTCTCATGCAGCTGGTGGGAGTGTAACTGGTACATGTTTCTGGAAAGCTGCTTGGCAGCCAGTACAGAGAGACTTAAAAATGTCCCTGCCCTCCACTTCTAGGAATTTATTCTAAAAAAATTATCTGAAATGCGGGCAAAGGCTCTTGTTCAAGAATGTGCTTCCCCAGTGTCATTTATAAACATCCAACAATTAAGAAATGGTTAAAAAAACTACGGCACAGAGTAAACTCTTAAGCAGTCATTACAATGGAGTTTGTGAGCATGTTATAATAATGCAGGAAAATGCTTATGCCATGGGATCTAAATGAAAGACAAAAGACACTGAGCTGTAGAAACCATACCTCCATCCCCATCCCCAGTACTGAAACGAATTCCTGTCGTGTGCTTAGTCACTCAGTCATGTCTGATTCTTTGGAACCCCATGGACTGTAGCCCACCAGGCTCCTCTGTCCATGGGATTCTCCAGGCCAGAATACTGGAGTGGGTTGCCATGCCCTCCTCCAGGGGGTCTTCCTAACCTAGGGATTGAACCCAGATCTCCCGCACTGCAGGCGGATTCTTTACCATCTGAGCCATCAGGGAAGCCCAAGAAGACTAGAGTGGGTAGCTTATCCCTTCTCCAAGGGATCTTCCTACCCAGGAATCGAACCGGGGTCTCCTGCGTTGCAGGCAGATTCTTTACCAGCTGAGCTACCAGGGAAGCCTGAAATGAATTCCTATTTGCATGGAAAAAGTTCTAGAAGGAAATATATAAAAAATATAAGTGATTAATTCTGGAAGGTAGAAAACCACATGATTTTACTTTTGTTCTCTATACTTTTTTTAGTATGTTCTTTTTTTTTTTTTTTTACAGCAAACATGTCAAACATGTATTGTTCCTGTAAGAGGAAAATGCTTATATGTATGTTTATATATATGCGTGCATGCTAAACCACTTCAGCTGGGTCCAACTCTTTGTGCCTGTATGGACTGTAGCCTGCCAGCATCCTCTGTCCGTGGGCTTCTCCAGGCAAGAAAACTGGAGTGGGTTGCCATGTTCTCCTCGAGGGGATCTTTCAGATCCAGGGATTAAACCTGCGTCTCTTACCTGTTCTGCATTGACAGATGGGTTCTTGACCACTAGTGCCACCTGGGAAGCCTCATGTTTATACATACATACAAATTATATATTTATGCGTTTATAATTACTATTTTTAAGAAGATAAAGGCAAAACTGTTTCAGGGAATTGTGCGTAATTAGCCTTTTCATTCTACCCCTATGTACACACACGTATATACTACTCCCAACTCCTGGGTCTTCTAATCTCAGATGCACTAGATGGATGTGAGTTAACCCTGATCCAACTTGGCCTGGTTGAAGTATCAAAAGTTGGCCAACTTGAGTTTCCCTGGTACTGGGAAAAGCTCTCCATTGGACGTCCTGAGGTTTTGGTTCTAGTTCTCACTTTGCTGCTGGGGCCAGTTACTTCCTGTCTTTGAGTCTTGGCTTTCTGACTATAGAATGAGCCATCTGAGTCCCAGTGACACAAGGCTTCTTCTAGTTGAAAAATGCTTTATCTATCGGAGTTGTAAGTCGCTGGGCCATGAGAGACTTGCCCTGGACACTGGGAGGAGCAAAAGACAAAGCAAATAAGTGATTACAGCAGAGAGAAAGTGGAACTGTCCTGACCGAAGCCTGGAGAAAGTGCTGTGAAGGGTTGTATATGTGTGTGTGTGTGTGTGTGTGTGTGTGTGTGGTAGCCAGCAATCCACCTGGGCCCTGCAGAAATGACACATGAGGTTGGGGGAATATTTCAGAGGAGAGAATGAGATAATCAAGCTCGGGGGATAGGTGAGTGCAGGACGTGAATGGTTTGCCTCAGGAAGGGTGAGGTGAGAGTGTGGGGAGAGAAAATCCTAGGAAGGAAGCGAGGTTAAGGGTCATGACTATCAGGCCACGAATCTTGTCAAATGTTTATTTACTCATTTGTCATGCGTTTCCCACACTTCAGACGGGCAGAGGAAGAGAAGTCAGGCTGTTAAGCAGGGCTGGTGTGTTGTAATGGGGTCACTGCCCACCAGGAAATCAGCTGCAGGATAAGTGACTCAGAAGCTCCTAAGGGCACGTGTCTCTAAGCATCAGTCACCACTCAGGAAAGGGAGCGAGGGTGGGCTCCTACCTAAAGGCTTTGGTGTAACCCACTAACTTCGCCTCAAAAGCCAGTACAGAGCCCTGGGGAGTCAGAAAACAGCGGGGCAGGGAGAGGGAAGGGAACCAGCACTGGCTGAGATCCACAGGGGTTGCTCCGTAGAACTTGGAGAATCCTGAGCTTCAAAATGAGTACAACGGGGCTCAGAGAGGCCAAGTCACTCATAACTCATCTAAGGCCACACACGCAGCGTGTGGATGAGCTCATGTGTGAGCCGGAGGCCAGAGAGGCTCCTCTGTGCGTGTTGCCCCCTGACCTCGTGAGTTCAAATCTGTAGAATCTGTGTGCGGTGGATCTAGGGTATTCAACGCAGATCTGGTAAACCCCAACCAATTCCTGGTAGAGCTGTGGGGGACCAAGACAAAGGCAGCCAAAATGGTAAGAGGCACAGCAGAAGCTGAGGGAGTGGGCCGCTGGACAGGAGCTCTCGTGTGCAGACTGACCACAAGGGTCCATGAGCGTCCTGAAGCAGAGGAGTGAGACATGTCACCCACAGCCGCCAACACCCACTCTAGGCTGGTGTTGTGCAGAGCACTGTGTGAATATGCAAATAATATGCATATCATCGTGAGGTTAATAACACATAATACATTATTATAATGCATTATGGCATTATAATATTATAATGCATTATGGCATTATAATATTATAATGCATTTATGGCACAAATTAAGGGCTCAAGAAATGTTAGCTATCTGATGGCTATTATTTGTACCCAAAAATAGTCTGGGGGATTGATGCTACTATTCTCTCTGTTTTGCCACTGAAGAAGCAGGTGTTTAGAGGAGCGAGGTATGTAGTTCACCTCTAGAAGCAGTCTGTGAGTGGCAGAGCCTACATTAATAGTTGCTGGGATTTGAATCCAGGTCTAGCTCCAGAGAACACTCTTAACAGCCAAGTCCTACCTACTGCCTTCTGCGAATCTGCAGTGAGGGTCACACACCCTCTTGGTGCCCCTGTCAGAGTCTTGGGGGCTGGATGGTTTGGGACTGACATGGTGCAGCAGAGCTGGGGCTGAGGGCAGGGGAGGTAGAAAGCGTATGTGGGTGACAGAAGATCAACATCACTCTGTGTAAAGTACCCTACAGACGACAGTCAAAGACAACACAGAACATAAAAGTGAGCAAAGAGTAAGTAACCAGCAGAGCAGTGAGTTTTGAGCAGTACTCAAACTTGCTGCTTTTTAAGGATATGCAAAGTTTAAAAATACTACTTTTTTCACCCACCAGAACAGCAAAAATTAAGAAGATTGATGATAGGGACTTCCCTGGTGGTCCAGCGGTTAAGAATCTGCCTTGCAATGCAGGGGATGTGGGTTCGACTCCTGGTCAGAGAACTAAGACCCCACACACCATGGAACAGCTGAGCCTGGATGCCGCAACTACAGAACCTGCACACCAAAACTGCAGAGTCCGCGTGTTGCAGTAAAGGACCCTGCGTTATGCAGCAAGGATCTGCGCGCCACAGCTAACACCTGGCACAGCCAACACCTGGCACAGCCAAAGAGCTAACTAGTACATAGTAATAAAAGATCGATAATAACATGGGGAGAGGGGAGAGGGTAAGGTGTATGGGAAGAGTAACATGGACTCACATTACCATAAGTAAAATAGGTAGCCAATGGGAATTTTCTGTATGGCTCGGGGAAACTCAAAAAGGGGCTCTGAACCGACCTAGAGGGGCGGGGTGGGGAGGGAGGTTCAAAGGGAGGGGATATATGTATACCTATGTCTGATTCATGTTGAGATTTGACAGAAAACAGCAAAATTCTGTAAAGCAATTATCCTTCAATTAAAAAATAAACAAATTTAAAAAACTAACAGTAAAAAAAAACAAAATTAGTGTTGACAAACGGGTAGGGAAAAACTCTCGTTTATTGCTGATAGACTATTAACTGGCACCATCTTTTTGAAGGGCAATTTGACAGTAACAACATTTAATAGGAACATACCCTAGATTCTAATTCTGGAAGTGTACTCCATCAGTAAGAGACTGTGGCACAAATTATGATCATTCACACTCTGGAATACTAGGCAGTTTTCAAAGGAGTCAATTAATGAAGTGGAAAAGGATGATTTAAGTAAAATAAAATCACTGAACATTTTGTATAATATGATCCCAATTGTATAAAAACAAACAACAGCCCTACATATGTGATCATATGTTTAATATTATATTTATGCTTGTCCTGCAATACACAGAGACTTTATTAATTCACTCCTTTAAAAAAAAAAAACAAAAAACTGCCTTGTCCTGCAATACACAGAGGCTTCCCTCATAGCTCAGTCGGTAAAGAATCTGCGTGCAATGCAAAAGACCTAGGTTCAATCCCTGTGTTGGGAAGTTCCCCTGGAGAAGAAAATGGCAACCTACTCCAGTATTCTTGTCTGGAGAAATTCTCCTTAGAAATGCTGAATTATAATGGCTCCAGTGTTACCCTCAACTATGCTCTTAAGACATTTGTGGGGACTTCCCTCAGGGTCCAATTTTGGGCTTCCCAGATTTTTAATTTCCAGGTCAGATGATTTTACTATAAACTATTTGGTGAGTAGTCAGCAGTGATTCCAATTTTTAAAACATAAGTGACTTTTTGGACTTCCCTGGACTTTCCTGGTGGCTCAGATGGTAAAGCGTCTGCCCACAATGCGGGAGACCTGGGTTTGATCCTTGGGTCGGGAAGATCCCTTGGAGAAGGAAATAGCAACCCACTCCAGTATTCTTGCCTGGAAAATTCCATGGACAGAGGAGCTTGGTAGGCTACAGTCCATGGGGACACAAAGAGTCAGACAAAACTGAGCTATTTCACTCTCTTTCTTTCTTTGCCATATACAGAAAGCTATGAATAGATAGATACTGAATGATTAACAGGAGGTTGGGCTAGGAGCTATTGTTTTATTTTACATACATCCTGTTAAATTTTGTTACACAAGTCTAAGTTATTGTAATTTAAAATATCTGATAAAGATGACATTCCTTTAAAAAGAGCAGGTGAATGGATGGATGGCAGCCCAAAGTCATCTGACAGGATAGTCACATTTGTGTCTAGGGCAGGAGAGAGGCCTCCGGGGACCATGGCATGATCACGAATTTCAGAGTCAGGATTTTCATCCCACCTCTGTATGCTTGTGGCCTTGGGAGAGTTTCTTAATCTTGGTGAGTCTGTTCCCTTGTGGGTAAAATAGACATCCGTCATGGCTCAGGCTGATTCTGCAGGGTAGCAAGTGTGTCACGTTCTTATAGCAAACTGGAAAGACCCAGTTAAACAGTTAACCGTGGCGGGGGCAAAGGCTGGATCCGCTGTGCCTGCTGCTTTCTGCGGTGCAGACTCCCACCGTGGCTGATTTCAAGCGACCGGTGTGGATTCTGCTCCAGTACACTAGAGAAGGACCCCAAAGCTCACCTGGAGCAACCTCCCACACCCCCACCATATTCATGGAGAGATGGAGCCAGACGTGCCCCCAAAGGGCTTCCCTCCACGAGGGGAGGATTTCCCCCAGAAGCCGCAGACAGAAGGCCCAGCTCCTCTGCTCCACGCCAGCCCTCCTGAGATTCCCAGGTGGGAGTTTTACTTGAGTCTTTTCTTCTCCAGATTCTAGCTCACCTCAGCTTCTACTGAGCTCCCTCACCTACCACCACCTGGTCCTTCCCCTAATGTGCCCTCCGAGTGTGCTGCCAGGCAGTTCCACCCCCCGCCCCCCGGAACAGCAGGGATTTGCTGCGGGGGCTATTTACAACAGCGTGTCGCCCCCTCCCCTGCTCCACCACCTCGGTGTGTGCGGTTGACTCTGTTCCTCACCATGCTTTCTCACAAGACCTTCAGGACCAAGCAATTCCTGGCCAAGAAAGAGAAGCAGAAGGAATGTCCCCTTCTCCCAAAGGATTCACATGCCGGTGGGTAATAAGATCAGGTACAGCTCCAAGAGAGACCTTGGAGAAGAGCCCAGCTGGGTCTGTAAGGAATCCCACGCGAGAGGCTCCCATGTTGATCTGGTATAAAGGCCACTGCTATTTATCATATACGTGTGATAAATCACTGCTATCTGGACAACTGGGTGCATTCTACTGGGGAAAAAATGTTTTTTCTCTTTGTTTTTGGGCTTATGCATTGGTAGGGTGGCTCAGTAGTAAATGTGTGAGTCCTTCTATTTGAAAAATGAAACAGCCTGGTCCGTGGTCCAGGATAACTAGCAGTCGGAGGGTGACCAGACTGCGTCTATGGTGACGGAAGGTGGCTTGTGGGTCGACACTGGCTGGGCTCACCAGGGAAGCTTGTGCTGAAGGCTCTTCCCATATCCTCTGGGTTCTGCCCTTGGCTGGGCTTTGGCACTGGCTGTCCTTTTAAGCTTCCTCCCTCCCAACCCAGCTGACTCAGATCAGTGCATCCTCCTAGAGGCCAGACTGAGTCATCACCCTCTGCTGTTAAATAACAGAGAAAAGCAGGTTTGGAAAACAGGGCCCCTGTTCAGCCAGCCCAGGCCCACACAGAACAGAGTCTGCCGGGAACTATTCTCTTGCCTGGCAGGACTTAGCCTTGCCCATCTGCTAAAGCTACAGCGTAACTCATTGCCCAGAGAGTAAGAAGACAGAGCTGATACCTCCCCACGCAACCCACCCCCTCCACACAAGTGTTTTCAAGCCAGTCTCCTAAGAACTCTTGGACCTGCTCTGCTTTTACCTGCCCACTTTCCTTCTCTCTCTGCCCTTCTGGCCCCAACCAGGACCCAGACACAAGCTTCTGCCTCCTTGGTGTTGGGTGAGGGGTCACTGCTGCGGACAGGGAGGAGGGATGAGAGGCAGTGAGCAGGGGCAGATGAGCATTCGGCAGCCGGCGAAGCCTGCCCCCTCCTCCTACCCTGTCTGCTCCCACGCCTTGGCAGATCTCAGAGGTATCCACCCTAACACATAAATGGGGTTTACAGTCTTGGGAGCAAGTTTGTCTTTGAAAAGAGGCTATCAAGAGAGCACACGTCTTTATTGTCTCTCAGGAAGGCTTGCAAGTCCACCTCACCCACCCCAATCCCAGCAGGTTCCGACCTGCTCCCTTGGGGAAGTGTACCCACAGTCCTGGTTTCAGGAGGCGCGGCACTCCCGTTCTTTAAGTTCTTTGGGGGGTATTAAGCCTATCTCCCCAAGTAGATTGTCAGTGCCTAGAGGGCAGGACAATGCCTCACACCTTTCAATCCCTCTAAAGAGGCTGACCCATGCCAGGAATATTGAGTCTTCAATAAACAGTCACCTATCCATCCATCCATCAGGATATGTTCTGCGTGCCGACCACACATCAGTACTATGGAGGTCGAAGATACACGTCAATCACTATCTCCGCGGCACTTGTGTGATAGGGAATGGATCAGCCAGTCCAAAGCAATTATTTTCATTAATATACAATGATGCCTAGTAATTATACAATGCTTTGCAGTTAACAAAACATCATCACAGCCCAGCGGGCTCCAGAGTCGGCAACAACCAGCTTGCGGTGAGCCGAGACTAAGCTCTGAGTCTATCAACTCTGTTCATTGTTCCCCGAGCCCTGCAGAGCTACGCTGAGGAATATTTATGATTTAGAACAAGAGGGACGCTTTCCTGCTCCAGGAGTTTCCTGTTCCCCACAAGACCCTTGGGTTGACCCGGTTCCATCCTGGAAGGTGCCCTGTCAGTGTGATAGGGTGCTGAAGGACCCAGTCCCGGCAGCTCCCTCTCTGCCCTCCTCTGACTGTGTGGCCAGCCACAGCGTCCTGCCCCCTGCCTGTGGCCATGCAGAGCCCCAACCGGGCCCGGCTCCCTGGGCTGGGCAAGGAGTCCTTTCTGCCTTGGCTTGCTGCCACCCCCTAGGAGCTGCTCAGGCGTGGAGGGGTCTCTGGGCTGGATCTATGCTCTACAGCTGCCAGATTCGAAGCCTCCTTGTCCTCCACTCCTCCCCACACCCACAAACCCAAATACCTTTGGGGTTGCTTGAACAGACAAGAACCAGGAAAAGCTTCCAAAGTCTTCTCAGCCTCCGATGGCAGATGGAGGGTTCTCTCTGAGTCTGGGGGGCTCCTCTTAGAACAGCAGTCTCAGCTAGATCAAAGAAAAAGGCTTTGGGAGCAAACTTGCTGAGGCCAAGTCACTTCCTTCTGAGTTTTCCTCCTCTCTCTTTATGCACAAACTTGGGAAAGTTGCAAAAGAGGCTGGGCTGGTGTGACCTCAGCCCTGTGGGTGGAGTGGGTGGGGAGGATGGAAAGCTGGGCTTCCTAGCAGACTGGATCTGGGGCCTGCTGAGAACTGAGTTTACAGAGACTCT
>SJXQ01007810.1:1519343-1634926 GCA_006408695.1 Aepyceros melampus
CCTATCTGGTACATGCTTGTGTGCCCAGGCCGCAGGGAGAGTGCCTGGCACTTGCTCTGGGCTAGGCCTGCCTCCTCCCCGCTCCCCATCTTGTTTCTGGCCAGAGCAGTACTGGGGAGGGCTCCTGCCGTTCCCTGGTCTCAGACCTGGAACACGACCACCTGCGGCAAGGAGCCTGCGGGCAGGGTGCTGACCAAGGACAGGGTGCTGGGCCTCCTCCCAGGCTGGGGGATGGCAGGAGCCCTGGCTCCCAGGAGTTTCCTGAGAGGCCACGGTTACCAGTCGGACGTGCAGGGACCAAATCCCCCGAGAAAGGCTCTGAGCAACAGATCCAGGAGAAGAAAGATGCCGGCAGATAGCAGTCCTAACTCACTCATGGCCCTCACACCATCCTGCCAATGGTCCATTCTGAGCTCACCTCCTTGTATCTATTCCCCTTCTCTGTCTTTCTCACTTCCCTTTTCTGCTTTCTTGCTTCCTTGGAATTGAACTTCCCAGTAAAAAGTTAAATATCAGCTTCTGACTCAGGCATTTCAAAAAAATTTCCCCTTAGAGAAACAGGCCTAAGGTAGGGCTCCATAAATATTTGCTGGGCAAATGAAAGAATTGTATGACCAGACTGGTGCAGGATGAGAAACGAAGCTACAGGAGCTAATTTGAAAAAGTCACAGGTCTAGAGATTGTCTGTCAACTCGGGGACTGTCTTCATAGGCCATACCCAGCAGAGACGCCCCATCTCAGAGTGGTGGGAAGGGGACAGAGAGAAAAGGCTGAGGCAGACGCGAGACACACTCACATGTAAGAAGCAGGAGAAAAGAAGGGATCCTCGCAAGAGGCCTGGTGAGGCAGAGACGACCAGTGTTCATTCATTCAAGCCCCCGTACACTGCCAGGCCACAGCTCGCTACCCATTCCCAGCCCCTGTAGACAGCTGTGGCCGTGGACCACCTTTTAGCCGGTGGACAGAATGACAAACGAGACAGAGCACCTGCTCCTGGAGACCTCAGGTCAAATAAATCCAGAAAGTGTCCCCCTGGCCCCGGGCCTGTTCCAGATCTGGCCTGGGAAGACCTCCTAGCAGAGCTGCTGCGCGCTCCCTGTCCACAGGATCGTGGAATGACTGAGGTCCAAGGGGGTGCGGGAACCACAGGTAGATGGAGTGCAGGGTTTTGAAGCATTGTCTTTTCAACTGGCCTCTCCATGAATGAGGAATACACTTCGATTGTGTTAAGCCACTTGATTTGGCTGGGAGAGGGGGGTTCTCTGTTAAAGAAGCTAGTGTTATGTCATAACCTAGCAAGTGTGGAAAAGACGAGGGCAGTTGCTGAAACTGGGGAATGGAACACACTATGGTCCTGAGGCCTGGCCTTGTGGCTCTAAACCCTGATGTCTTCCATACACCCCAGGCTTGTGTGGATGTTGGGCGAGTTCTTATACACCTCCTCTCATAAGCACAAGTTCTTTTAAGAGCTCTCTAGCCAAAGTCACTGAGCCATGCTCCCAAGGCCACTGACGTCCACACAGGGCAGTCACCCCAGCCTCCCTTCCACAGTGATATGCACGTACCAGAGCTGTTGAGCTGAGAACAGTAGGCAAAGCAGGAAGGACAGAAGCAGAGAAGCCCTGACAACCTCATCGCTGAGGACTCAGGAGCTGCCTCTGCGTGCCTGCCACGCACGACTCAGTGCCAGGCACCCCTCCACCCTGTGGGGCCCACTCAAGATTCTCATTCCCAGGCGAGAGCCTCAGACGGGTAACTTGAGGCCTGTGTTCTTCCTGTCATGTCGGTGGTGGTGATGGGAGCCCCAGGCCCCCCAGGAGAGGCTATAGGACTTAGAACAGGAGGAGGATGATGCCTCAGAGGAAGTGAGGCCTCCTATCCCCCAACAAACAATAGCGGTTCCCTGGAATCCTCTTGGCAGGATCTTATCTCCATGTAGGAGCAGGCAGGAGGAAGGTGTTTGATTCTTTGGGGGAGTCAGCAACCACTAATCTTTCAGCAGCTTATACATTTTTATTTTAACAAGAAAACATTGTTAGGGAGATGCCTGGAATCGACATTTCATCTTTACCTTTGACATACCCTGAACTGTCAGTTACCCAAGCCGGGGAGGAGTATGAATCAGAAGCCGTGGGTGAGGAGCTGTGAGGCATGCATCCTATTTTTATCTCTATTTTTGATGACTTGTGTCATTGTTTTATATTCCAATTTCCCCATTAACAAAACAAGGTAAGAAAACCTCCTCTGCCTAATTTACAGTTTTTTTGTGAGGGAAAGAAGAAAAAGAAAAGAAGAACAAAACACCAAAAATCCCTTAAAGGACTTTAGGCATCCTTCTAAGAGCAGTTAGTTTTCAGAGCATTTGCTCTGGCTTGAATTTTGTTCTCCTGAAAGATAGGTTGGAGTCTGAAGCCCTATGCCTCAGAATGACCCTATTTGGAAATAGGGTCGTTGAAAGTGCAATTAAAATTGAGGTGAGGTCATTCTAGAGTGGGGTGGGCCCTTCATCTGATATGGCTGGTGTCCTTATAAGAAGGAAGAGACACAGACACACACGGGGACGGCGTCAGGTGATGAGGGAGGCAGACCCCGGAGGGACACAGCTGCAAGCCCAGGACGGCGAGGACTCCAGCCGCCACTGCAGGCTGGCTCAGGTGAGCAAGGATTCCTCCGCGTGACTCCAAGAGGAGTGTGGCCTTGCTGACACCACCCGTCTTGGTTTCTAGCCTCCAGAACGGTGAGGCGAAAGATACCTGGGACTTAGGCCAGGCTCTGTGGCGCCTGGCTGTGGCAGCCCTAGGCAATGAATGCAGCGTCCTTCCCAGGGCACGGGGACGCTTGGCCAAAGCTCTTGGGCCATCCCTGAGAGCTGGTAACCTAGTATCAGACACGGAACAGGGTCCTGGATGTCAGAGGTGAAGGTCACAAGGAGCCAAAGTCAGTTGTGGAAAACCCAAAGCAGCTATTTGGGCTAAGCAGGTTTACACAGGCAGCAGGAGTCGAGTCCACACTGACTGAAAGCGTCACTTCTGCCTTAAGGGGCCAGAGTGCTCAGAATAGAACCGGTGAGGGCAGCCTCGAGGCTGAGGGCGCTTTCACTTCCTGAGATGTGACTGAAGCATCACCTCCACACTCAGCTCCGCCACTCAGGCTCCTGGAACCACAGGCACCAGGCGGCTGCACCAGCGTAGCTGCCCACGTAGAAATCATCCTTGGGGAGAAAGACTGTGGGGGTGTTCTCTAAACCTTGGCCCCCGCCTCCACAGAGCTTGTGTTGTTAACCCCTTTATTACGCTAAGTGAAGTGAAAGGCGCTCAGTTGTGTCTGGCTCTTTGCGACCCCATGGACTATACAGTCCATAGAATTCTCTAGGCCAGAATACTGGAGTGGGTAACCTTTTGCTTCTCCAGGAATCTTCCCAACCCAGGGATTGAACCCAGGTCTCCCACATTGAAGGCGGATTCTTTACCAGCTGAGCCACAAGGGAAGTTCAAGAATACTGGAGTGGGTAGCTTATTCCTTATCCAGCAGATCTTCCCGACCCAGGAAATGAACCGGGGTTTCCTGCATTGCAGGCAGATTCTTTACCAACTGAGCTATCAGGGAAGCCTATAGTGAAGTCGCTCAGTCGTGTGCGACTCTTTGCAACCCCGTGGACTGTAGCCCGCCAGGCTCCTCCGTCCACAGGATTTCCCAGGCAAGAAATTCCTTAAGCTGCTCATGGTTTATTTGGATCAGATTATTCTCAATTCACTCTGAAAGCAATAATTTCATTAAATATACGTGTGTGTGTATATATATATATATATAGGCAAAAAGACTATATATATATATATAATATATATAAAGGCAAAAAAGACTAAAAACAAAAAAAAGTGTGTGCATATATGTATAGCCATGACCTTTTTTGGTGTGTGCATACCTGCGTGCTAAGTTACTTCGGTCATGTCCGACTCTGCAACCGTATGGACTGTAGTCTGCCAGGCTCCTCTGTTGATGGGATTCTCCAGGCAAGAGTACTGGAGTGGGTTGCCATGCCCTCCTCCAGGGGATCTTCTTGACCCAAGGCCTGAACCCTCGTCTCTTACTCTCTTGCATTGGCAGGAAGGTTCTTTACCATTAGCACCTCCTGGGAAGCCCAGATACTAATGTATGTCTTTCATAAAATCTAAGTGGTATAAAGTGAACTTTTGAAAAGCAGAGGATACCTGCATTAGAAAGGCTTATGGATAAATTTTTGATGTGATGATTTATAATATAATGCTAAGAGTTTGCTCCAAAATAATCCAGGTATGTGAGGCTGGGAGTGGCTGGTGGTACAGGATGAAACAGGCCTAGCCGTGTGTGGCTGTGTCATAAAAATTGAGTTGGGGTGCACAGGGATTTATTGTATTGTGGTCTCTGCTTGGGCACATGTTTGGAGATTTCCATCATAAGACAAAAAGCAGTAAAGCAATAAGTTTCCCACATCCCTTAGGATTGTGGTTGTGGTTTCCACATCCCCTAGGACCTCAGAGTTATTCTACTATCCTGTGGACAGGGAGAGACTGCAGCAGCTCCGGTAAGAAGTCTTCCCAGGCCAGATTTCCACCATTAGCAAAAAGCAATAAAAAGTATGGGCATACAGCTTAGTTCTTCCATCGTGAAGGTGGAGTTGGTGTGTATGTGGGTGTGTACGAAGTGTGTGTGAGCGTGTGTTTGTGTGTATGAGCGTGTGTTTGTGTGTATGCTCTCATGCTGTTTCACTCTGTTTCGCTCTGGAACAACTGCATTCTATCGAGAATAACTTTTTGACAGCTGTGGAGAAACGCAGCTGAATTTCCAAGAGGGTCGGCGCAGACACAAGGCCCCTCCTGAGGGGGCTGCTGGGGCCAGCCCCACCTGGGTATTCCCTTGGCCAAAGACAGTAAAAGCAGCTAATGGAGATACTGCCTAGTGTCCAGAAGGCCCCCGCTGGAGGCTGGATGTCAGAATCTCGAAAGCCACGGGCTCAAAACTTATTCCACCCGTGAATTTCTGGAGTTGGAGAGAAGAATGCAAATACAGGGAAAGGAGGAAGTAGGGCTGATGAGAGGCTCTGCTGTGTGGTGGTGGCCGCTGCACTGAATGGGCTGGAAAGCTGCTTCACAGCTGTGGCTGGTGGGTTCTGAGGCGGGAGATGGAAAAGCCCCAAGCTGAGCAGGTTCTGCCCGGTGCTCGGATACTGCAAACTAGCGGGAGAAACAGGCTGGGCCCTGCCCAGACAAGAGATAAAAGACTGCAGATTCCTGATTCTTGAAGGAGACCTCCCAGACTACATGCAGGCAGAAAAACTCTCTGGAGGTCAGAAAGGGAGGAGGCGCCACCCCACAGTAAGTGATATCAGCTAGCCATGGGCCTCTTCGCCAGCCTCCACCTTGGCCAAGAGATATGTGTGCACACACAGGAGGACCCTGGAATACACCGAATACGAACTCAGGACCAGGCAGAGCAAGATGATTGTCCAAAGGAAACCCAGAAGAAATGTCCCATAGAAGCGATTGGAAATGCCACGAGAGTTTGACTTTCTCTGAGTCCAGGTGTGTGTCTATCCACACACACTTTTTTTCCTGCTAATAACATTTCGCTCACTCCACTACTTCCCATCTCTGTGTGGAAATTCGCTCCTACACAGCTGATGGGCCAGGGCCGTGCCACTGGAGACTGGTCCTTGGTGGTCTAGTGGCCAGGACTCCATGCTCTCACATGCCTGACTACAGCCTCCGGCTGGGACCTGAAACCCTGCTTCCTCTGCTCCAGGCTGGGGCAACCCGAGATCAGTTTTTCTCCCCTTTTCATACACCTATCCATGTTCACTCAGTGAAGTGTTTGCACAGTTTTGTATATGTAGGTCTCAGCTTCTAAGTTCTACAGTTTTGATAATCGTTTGTCTGTTCTACGCCCTCATTTTGCAACTGGGAAAACTCAAACCTTGTTGCATGGCTGGAACAGCAAAAGGTTTGCGTTGGAAGATCTTGGCTTAAATTCTGGTTTCTTTAGTTTCCAGCAAAGCTCAGCTTAATTTGTTACAGTAGAGGCATTGCTCTGTAAGTGAGTCACCACTGCTATTCTCTTGTTGATTTTCTGGGAAGAATCATTTGAGTGGCTTCTTCTGCTTTAAGGCAAGTAGGCATCCATTTTTCCATGAGAAGAGTTTGACCTCCCCGAACCTGCTTTTTCAATTTGGTGAAAACTTGAGGTCTATCAAGTAGGAGTTGTCGTTTCAACAACCATTTGAAATTTGAGGTTGCCAATGAGGGTTTGGGAAAATTCACTGACGGCTTCAAGACCCTTCCTGAGAGGAAGGAGATATCCTTGATGGGTTGAGGTGGCTGTGATTGGACACTGCTGGCATAAAAGGACAACGGCACCATCATGGTCCAGGGAAGGTGTGTGGGTGAGCGGGGACTCATACAAGGTGGCCATGAGAGGGTGTGGGGCCCTGGAGGGGGAAGGGTCGGCTGATGAGCTGAGCGCGGTTGAAATGCCTAATTGGCCCTCAGCATGGTGTTCACAGTGACAGCTCCAGAATTCCTTTGTTGGAGGAGCTCAGCGGGCTTGACACGGAGCTGTGTTTTAAAGCAAAACATTCATTTTCATTTGCTTTGCCTATTTATACTTGGTGGCTTTGAGAAGGGGTTAAAGGAAGTCAAGGTGTAGGGGTAGGCAAAGCCCTCCATTCACGCCTTACTGCTTCCAACCTGGTGCAGCGACCCTGATGCCACGTGAAACTCTTGGGCAAAGCCATTGTATTAGAGTATGTAGCCAAAGAAATGCAGTGTTGAAAACTCGGGATCACAGATTTTCAAAACACCTGGCCGTTCCCTTTTTACCTCACTCTCTAAATCTACCAGGCTCCTGGAACAAGCATTTTCTTGTTTGAGAATGTTAGCTTGAATGTTAGAAGAGATATAACCTTATTCTGTATCCCCACCCCCACCCCAGCAGCTCATATCTTGAATCACTTAACTCTCTGAGTCTCCGTTCCCTCATCTATAAAATGGGATGAAAGGATTCTGGTCTGACTTGGTGGTTGAGGGATTAAACTTTGTCAGTTGAAAAGTTCCCCCTGACCATGTCAGGAAACCTCACTAAATGGCTTGTGCAAGGCTGGCTGCTGCTTCACAGCAGAACAGAAATTAGAGGCAGCTCCATGGCCTTCCCACCCCAGGCAGCTGGGCCCCTGGCAGAGGGAATGCCTGCAAACTGGGTCTGACGGGAGGGGGCTTCCTGAGGGCAGGCGACTGTTTGAAAAGAGGAAGTGGCAGGTGGGTGAGGACAGCCTGTGACTGGCAGAATAAGGAAGCAGTTCTCACCAGCAGGGTGCAGGAGGGTGCAGGCGACTCCAGGGATGGTAAAGGTAAGGATGTCGACGTACTCTACAGTGTGCATCAACACAGCACCGAGGACCCGCTCAGATGCGTCTCCATTCTGACTCGCCTACTGCCAGCCCCTCCCTGCCGCAGGCGGGCACTCACTTCTCCATGCTGGGCGCTGCCCCAGTGGCCTGTGCAGCTGCTTGCTGCTGTCTGAGGGGCCTGTGATGATAGAGGTCCCTGGGTCCACAATGACCTGGTAGCCCACGGAGCCAAACATCTTGGTACCTTCCGCCTGGATTCTGAGGGCAAAGGAAGCATCAGCCACTCCCTCACCTCCCTTCTCCTCTCCTCCTAAGCTTCCCTGCTGCTGCTGCTAAGTCGCTTCAGTCGTGTCCGACTCTGTGCGACCCCATAGATGGCAGCCCACCAGGCTCCCCCATCCCTGGGATTCTCCAGGCAAGAATACTGGAAAGGGTTGCCATTTCCTTCTCCAGCTTCCCTGGCCCCCAGCCACTCTCACTCCCTGCCGGTTCTCTAATCCACTGAAGCACAGGAATAATTTCCATTCTGGTCTCTCTCACTACATGAGGGTTTCTCAATTTTTCTTTTTTTGGCAGGGGGGGCAGTGGTAAGGTCTATAGCATTCTGGAAATACATTTACTTCTCAACCAAGTACACACACATGCACACACATCAGAAATTTCCTGAAACATGCTTAGTATGTGAAGTTCACGTGGATATCTTCACTTCAACGAAGGTACTCATTTCGTTAAAAAAGGTAGGTCATGACCCCCTAAAATGGGGTCATGACCCACAATGGATAAATCCTTTCCGTTTGAAAGCCCTCAGTAGACAGTAAACATTGGAGCCTTTTTGGTCTTTGTGTCTCTGTGCCAAGCACATGCCTGTTCTCTTGCAGGAATTTACCCTCAGCTGAATTGAACCTTAAATTACGTTTCTTTGAATTCCTGCATTGTCTGGAACAGTGCCAGGTGTGTGGCAGGAATCCATCTCTACTTCTCTTGATTGTTCCATGCCTGAGTGTGTGTGTGTGTGTGAAGGTTCAGCCAATGCCACGCCCTCCATGAAGCCCTTGAGGAGTCCTTCAGAGAGCGGTAGACTTGCCCTCCCCTTTGGGTTGCTTTGGTAGCCCATCTTGTGGGGTAACTGAGCACCTTCCACTCTACACAGCAGTAGTTTGTGCATATGTTTCATCTTCTGCAGTGCTTTACGAAGGCAAAATCCGACCCAGCTTATTTCTGCACCCCCATGTCACTTAGCCCCTGTCTTACGCGTTCATTTGTGTTGAATGAGTAGTGGGCCGAGTGTTAGTATTTACTGTCTGTTGAATTGAAGACGCACCACACGTGTAGGAAAGGAGCTGAGAGTTGGTGCCGTGTGCCGGCTGTCCTGTTCTGCACCTCTGCTCACATCTCCTTACCTCTAGCCTCACACAACCAGCTTCTGGAATCCTCCCCAGTGACCGGTAGTTTCATTCAAGTCAACTCAGTTCATCAGATTTGGGTTTTGCCTGCTCTGTGTTCTCCCCTCATAGTGACCACTCTGTGGAGGACCCTTATGTGTTCGCTGCAATCTGCCAGTAGCCTTGCTTGGTCGTGTTATCGTTTAGTCGCTAAGTCGTGTCTGCCTCTTTGCAGCCCCGTGTGCTATAGCCCACCAGGCAACTCCGTCCATGGGATTTCCCAGGCAAGAATACTTGAGTGGGTTGCCATTTCCTTCTCCAGGGTATCTTCCCGACCCAGGGATTGAACCCGAGTCTCCTGCGTTGGCAGGTGGATTCTTTACCACTGAACCACCTGGGAAGCCCTTGCTTGGTGACTAGAACCCAATTTAGGTCCCCGAGAGACAGGAGTGGTCATAGCCTCTGAAAATCAGCTCACTCCCTGCACCACCTCCGTGTTACCACATGGAAAGGAGGGCAGATTGTCAAGGAAGGGCCGCTGGGAAATCTGAGAGCTGAGCCTCAGCCAGGCCTCTGCTTTTTGGTTTGGTCACTCACAGCAAGTACCGAGACAGGCAGAAATGTCAGCCTACCCTCTGAGACGAGGGCTTCTGACAGCAGTAAGTTGACCAGTTACAACCGACAGCTGTAAGCTGATCAGCCTGAACCTTTGATGGCAAAAAAAAAAAAAAAATAGAAAAAGAAACAGGTCTACTCAATGATTTGTGAATATCCTCCTGCTTCTCCGATAGATGGGTAGGGAGGTGGAAAATGGAAATCACAGGTCTGGTCATGCCAAACTCATGTAGGATCAAGTCCAGCACCATCCTGGGATGCGCACTCGCCACGTGATGTGTGGCGTGCCCCCAGTATCGCTTTGCTCCAAATAGCTTCCCCACTCTCATAGTGGTGCCTGGAATTTCCACATTATTCACTCCTTTGTGTTAGGCAAAAATGCTATTTGAAATCAACATGACTCACTGGAGCTTGAATATTTATTAACATTGTGTTTATTTTTCAGAATATGTTCCACTACCTAGCAGGATCCTGGGGAAATAGGACCTAAAACTGATTTGTTTTTAGGAGGAAAAGGATCAATGAAATAAAAAACTTGGGGCCCTATATGCAGAGCAGTAAAGGGGCAGGGGAAATGGGCATTTGTGGAAAACTAGGGAAAGTGGTTTTAGAGGTGCGAGAGTGGACGAACTGACGTTTGTTGATGGCCTTTATGAAAGGCGCCATGCTAGGAATGTTCCCTGCCTAATCTTATTAATTTTCATGTCAACCTAGTGTCCATTTGAGGAAAATGAGGCTCAGGGAGATGAAGTAATGTAAGCTGGGGGCTTTAAGTCCAGGTCAGTCTGATTGCAAAGTCTTTGCTATTTTCCATCACAGTTTACTGTGTTCCAGGCTGAAAGGGACAGGAAGCTCTGAAAGGAGAAAGTGGAGGTGTCCAGAGAGCCTGCCCTCTTACTCTCAGTTCTGCTCAGGAATGGTCCCCACTGCAGCCAGGCTGGAGAGGAAGCTGTTTTAAGGAGTTTTCAATTCAGCTCAGTTCAGTCACTCAGTTTTGTGCAGCAGACCAGGCCTCCCTGTCCATCGCCAACCCCCAGAGTTTATTCAAACTCATGTCCATTGAGTTGGTGATGCCATCCAGCCATCTCATCCTCTGTCATCCCCTTCTCCTCCCACCTTCAATCTTTCCCAGCATCAGAGTCTTTTCCAATGTACCAGCTCTTCGCATCAAGTGGCCAAAGTATTGGTGTTTCAGCTTCAGCATCAGTCCTTCCAATGATTATTGGAATGAATAAGGAGTTTTAATAGGCTCTCCAAATGGGAGAGGTGAGGGGGGAATCTGGGTTTCTGCTGAAATAGGATAAGCTCAGGACAAGTGTCCCTGGGAAGCAGTCAGAGGTAAGAAATCTCTCCCTGACCTTCCTGGCACCCCAGGTAAGAGTGTCCAGAGACAGGTGAGTCTCATGACCTTTTCCAGCTACAACATGCAATTTAAAAATTGTATAAATTGGCAAAGCACATATAAAATCAAGCCGTTTTTAAGGGTACAGTTCAGTAGTGTTAAGCATACTCACATGGTTGTGCAACCAATCCCCAGAAGCTTTTCATCCTGTAAAACTGAAACTCTACAGCCATTCAATAACTTCCCGCTTGTCCCTTCCCTGGTCTCTGGGGCCACCATTCTACTTTCTATTTCTACTTTCACTACTTGTGTGTGATAAGTGACACGCTACAGTCCTCGTTTTTGTTTTTTGTTTTTTTTTTTTTTGGTGACAAGTTTGTTTTGTACTGTTAGAGTTTTCTTCCTCTTTCGGGTTGAATAATATTCTATTGTGTGTGCTAAGTTGCTCTAGTCATGTTTGACTCTTTGCAACCCCATGGACAGTAGCCTACCAGGCTCCTCTGGCCATGGGATTCTCCAGGCAAGTTAGTGGAGTGGGTTGCCATTTCCTTCCCCAGGGGATCTTCCTGACCCAGGAATCAAACCCTCGACTCCCATGTCTCCTGCATTGCAGGCAGATTCCTTACCACTGAGCCATTCAGTTCAGTTCAGTCGCTCAGTCGTGTCTGACTCTTTGCGACCCCATAAATCGCAGCACGCCAGGCCTCCCTGTCCATCACCATCTCTCGGAGTTCACTCAGACTCATGGCCTTTGAGTTGGTGATGCCATCCAGCCATCTCATCCTCTGTCTTCCCCTTTTCCTCCTTCCCCCAATCCCTCCCAGCATCAGAGTCTTTTCCAATGAGTCAACTCTTTGCATGAGGTGGCCAAAGTATTGGAGTTTCAGCTTTAGCATCATTCCTTCCAAAGAACACCCAGGGCTGATCTCCTTTAAAATGGACTGGTTGGATCTCCTTGCAGTCCAAGGGACTCTCAAGCGTCTTCTCCAACACCACAGTTCAAAAGCCACTAGGGAAGCCCAATATTCTATTGTATGTATATTACTCTTTGTTATTCCATCCATTCATGTGCAATTATTTTATTGTCAGCTAGCTTTGAATTTTTTCCCCACCTTCTCCCATTGCAATTAAGCTTTTTGAGGTCAGGGACTGTCTTCCTTGTTTCATTGCATTCCCAGTGCCTAGCAACATGGTCAGCACACAACTGGGGCTTGATAAATATTTATTCACTACATAAATAAATGTCTAATCCCAGGGATTTCTTCAATTAGTCTAGCGTAGTACTGGTTATAAAGTCCTTTCCTCAACCACTTTATGAGGCAAACCCCATTTTCTCAATACGCACAGAGACTGTGTTTCACCCCAAATCACACAGCTGGGACTAGCCCAAGCCAGAGCTCTAACCCAGGAGCTGTGCCTGCTGAGTCTAGACACGCTGTTTCCCTGTGGTTGTAACCTTAATCTGGTGAGCCTCACAGGCCTTCCCTGTTCACGGATAGATTCACCAGCTTCTCAGCGGTCGTGTTGAACACCAGGGCCTCCCCTTCGCGGCCAAGCAGGGGTATCCCAGGCCCCAAATCCCATCAGACTCTGCACACATGGTTACTCTGTGACTCTCTCAACCTGCTGGCCGACTGCAGCCAGTCCTATGTAATGGTGAAGCCTGAAGGAGAATCATACATACGTACAGGGGATCTCTTGTAAATAGTGCAGTCTCAGACCCTTTGTGGCTAAAGTGAATTCTTCCCCTGCTTAACTTCCTTTGATTAAATGTTTTCTCCATGTTTCCATTCACTTTTCTATGTAAATATTTTTTATTGAACTATAATACAGAAACCACAATATACACTAGGGTGAGGTTTCATAAACTATACACACATGTAATCAAGCTCCTAAATTGAGAAACAAGACATTACAACTCCCTCCCCAGAAGGCCCATCATGCACCCCTTCAATTGTGATTTTCCTTAAGAGTAACCAGTTATTACTGGCTGTTAGAAGCCAGTTTGATTTGCTCTTCTTCATCTGCTCTCCTGTTTTCTTAATTATTTGTTGCTTGAAATAGATGCTGAGATCACTGATTTCAGCTTTTCTAATATGCACATTTCAGGCTATCGTTGTTTCTTGAAGGACTGCATTAGGTGCATCCACAAATTTTGACATATTTTTGTCATACCTTCATTATCTGTATCAGTCAAGGTTTTATAAGGGAACAGAGTCATTAGAAGGTGTATGTAGAGAGGATTACATTCGAGATTTTTGAATGCAGCTGTAGGTGTTGACTAACAGAGGACTCCAGGATGTTGCTTCTGCCTGGTGCCACAGCCTCAGGTCTACAGTTTGGGCAACCAGCAAGGGAAAACAGAGGTCAAGTGGGAAAAGAAGAGAGAGTGCAGTCCTCCAGGTTGAAGGAGAACAGGAACACAGTCAGTTCTCTCACTGCCTCTAAGTCAACGATGAGGGGGCCCGCAGCGCAAGGCACACCGTCACAGCGGCCACCACTGGCTCACACGCCAACACTTCCTAGCTCTGGAGTAGGAGCAGGGGGCCTGGGGCGAGGTCAGCTCTGCCTGACCAGCCAGCAATCTAGACAGTCTCTTCAGTGCTGCACTGAGCTCTGCTTTCCATCTCTGAAGCCCAAGAGGTGGATGGACTTGGCGCTTGGAGACAAGTTGGGCCCTGCCTTGGGCTCCAAAAATGTTTAAAAAGGACACAAAAGGGATATGGGGACCAGCCTGGACCCTTGACCCCTTTCCTCAAGGGACCAAAGCCTCTTTGGCCTTTACCAACTTCCCAGGAGTCCTTCCCTTTGACATTAGGGAGAAAGCATGAGCTGGAAGTGGCTGCATGTGGAAAATTTGTTTTAGCACTGAATCTGCCGTGGTTTGCCCCTAATCACCCATAGGTGCCATCAGGGCTAAAGACAGTCACTATAGAAACCTAGCCCTGAGACACTCCCTCCAGACGCCCCAGGCAAGCCCACTTCTGTAGCAGGAGAGAACACCAAGGCACAGAGAGGCCAAGTGACTGACTCAGGGCGTGCACTTCGCTCGGCGGCCAGGATTAGGAGCCAGGCCTGACCTTTCTGCTGCAGAGCTGTCATCAGGATCACCACGACCCCTCCCTCCCTTCCCATCTTCCAGGCCAGTTAGTTCCCACATCTCCTTAACTGTTTGTTGCGAGTGGAAGGTTTGGTAGGCTCAGATGTAAGAAGAAATTTGTTGGTCTGTGCAGCCATGGACCATCTGGCCACTGACCATATTAATCTCATCCTGGGTGGTGTGTGAGGAGCTCCAGGCTCTGGTGGATTTGGATGGTGGGGCAGAGATTAGAGGTAGGAGCGTGGGATGGTTTGTCAGAACCCGGGAGTCTGTTATCTCTGGAAACACTCGGAGCTGCTCCTGCCTCTGCTGCAGGTTCCAATCCTCCCAGGCTGGAACCAAATACAGTTGTGGAAGATCTGAACACTTTCCCTAAGGAACAAAAGCCCTTGGGCCTGTGGGTGATGTGCGTGCGTGTGTGTGTATGTACTTGTGTGTGTGCTCTTTACAAAAAGGGAGAGGGCAGAGCCCTGGGGTGAAACAGTACCGTGAGGCAAAACCTGGCTGTAGTATAGGCAGTGATCCAACCTCAGTGGTCTCAGCACTGGGAGAGGGGAGAGAGCGAAACCCTCGGGCCTCGGGGATGGGGATTGGAGGCAGGGGTTTTTGTCTGATACTAAAACATTTGAAAGCTGAGAGTGGTGGTGACACTATCCAATCAGCTTCTTTTTGGAGCTTCAGCTTCCAGAAGGTAAATTAATAATATGAGGACAGTTGCTCAGGGCGCTGTGGAAATTGGCTTGATAACCCCAGAGACTGCGCGCCACTGTAAGACATAAGCTGCCCTTCCCTTCCCGCTCAGCTGGCTCCTGAGCACCACGTGAGCAGCAGCCCAGGATGGTCTTGGCCCTAGTTCATCAGCTCAGCACGGACATGACCAACTGGAAAACATCCCTACCTCATGTTCTTGAAGTTGATGACGGAAGGTGATCTACCATACTGTGCGTAGTATAGCAGGAAGAGGGCCCGGATGGGGTGCCTGGATCAAGACTTGGCTCTGCCACTCACTCTACACATGTTTGGATAGATCACTTTCCTCTAAGTCCAGTTTCCTTGTTTATAAAATGAAGTTGATAGATGGGGTGATAATAACAAGGAACATTTTGGTGCATAGGTTATGTGTCAGGCTTTGCCCTAAGGACTTCACAAGCATTAGCTCATTCAGTACTCACACCAGTCCTATCAGGTATTATTTTAAAGCCCATTTTACAGATGAGATAACTGAGGCAGAGAGGGTTTAAGTCACTTGCATAATGTGCCATTTAAACCCAGGTTTCAAATCCAGATTTTCCTGATTTTAAAGTTGACAGTCTGTATTAGATAATCCCTAGGGTTTTGCATTCAAGAATTTCTTCCTGGAAGAGAAAAACAGAGAGAGGATGGGAGGGAGGAAGAGATATAGAGAGAGGGAGAGAGACTAATTTCCTACATGGTGAAAATTTTGAGGCCTTCTAATTGTGAGAAGAGTGAAGGGTGTGTGCAGGGTGGAGTATGGTGGTAAGGAGCTGTATGAGAGAAACCTTGTCACTGTTTACTTTTTGCAAATATTTTCTGTTTTGCTTCAAGGGGCCTCTCAGGCAGAATCATTATTGTATTTCTGACAGGTGCAAAAAATCCCCCATGCACTCCTCTGCTTGTTACCTGCCACCCCACCCCAATCCAGACACAGAATAATGAAAACCAAAAGTTTAAGGCATTCAGACCACTGGTTTACTGCTATGAAGGGCATCTGGCGCTGAATGGGTACTCTTCCCCATGGCTTGATCTGCTTCGATTTGGCAAAGCCTCCTGCTTTTGCGCAACTGGAAATAGGAAGGATCCAAAGTCACTAACGTCTCACCATGTCAAGAATTCAATTAGTTGGAGTCATTTCAAAAACCACTATCAACTCTATTCTGGGAAAATGACTTTCTGACCAGAAATTGTTGGGTGAAGAGTCAGCCAAGGGCACAGGCGCTGGGGAAGCTTCTCACTGGAATACTGTGCGTGCAGGCAGGTGCGGGTGCACACGCACAGGTCCCTGTACCTGAGGCAGGAAGAGCAGATCACGTCTCAGATTTTCCAGAGAACAGGACACACACCAGCAGCACCAGCTTCTGCGCTTGTCACTGAGCCAGATTTCTCAAGCAGATAAAACAGGCTTTGGATTCCAGCGCTGCCATTTGTGTGACACTGCGTGACAGTGGAGTTGTTTTGGAGTTTCAGATTCCTCTACTACAGAAAAGGAAGAATTCCTTGGATGATATGAGGATTCCAAGAGACCATCCTGAGGATGAGGGCTTTCTATGTGTCGTTCAGTCCTGAGTAAGCACTCAGTACTGATACTCTGGCTAAACCACATGAATCAGGACAGGCACCCAGCACTGACTGCGTGCCCATTTAATGCCACATACTGCTCTAAGTGCTTCATTTTTTTATCAAAATTTTTGTTTGTTTTAATTGGAGGCTAATTACTTTACAATATTGCAGTGGTATTTTGCCATACATTGACACGACTCAGCCATGAGTGTACATGTGTTCCCCATCCTGAACCCCCTTCCACCTCCCTCCCCATCCCATCCCTCAGGGTCATCCCAGTGCACCAGCCCTGAGCACCCTGTCTCATGCATCGAACCTGGACTGGCGATACACTTCACATATGGTAATATACATGTTTCAATGCTATTCTCTCAATGACTTTACTCATATAATCCTTCAACAACCCCATGAGGTAAATAGTCTCAAAAAAAGTGAGAGTGAAAAGTGAAATCGCTCAGTCGTGTCCAGCTCTTTTTAACCCCATGGGCTGTAGCCTCCCAGGCTCCTCCGTCCATGGGATTTTTCAGGCAAGAATACTGGAGCGGGTTGCCATTTCCTTCTCCAGGGGATCTTCCCGACCCGGGCCTTGGATCAAACCTGGTCTCCCGCATTGCAGGCAGATGCTTTACCCTCTAAGCCACCAGGTCTCAAAGAGGTAAAGGCATTTGTCCAAGGCCGAACAGCTGATAATGAGGGAACCAGGCCTGAACCTGGGAAGTCTCACTATAGAGCCTGTGGACTTCCACAACACTAGGCTGCTGTCTGGACCATATATGTACCATAATGCTGTACCTATTAATGGACTAGAATTCATGGTGGGGATCACAGACAATTTTAGTTGTTCAGGTGTTATCAAGGTTTCTGCGTGTTCTTAGTTTTTACTATGTGATCAGGGGACCAACCATTTATGGTCTGTGCTGTGCTAAGTTGCTTCAGTTGTGCCCAACTCTTTGTGACCCCCTGGACTGTAGACCTCCAGGCTCCTCTGTTCATGGGATTCTCCAAGCAAGAGTACTGGAGTGGGTTGCCATTTCCTCCTCTAGGGCATCTTCCTAATGCAAGGATCGAAAAGGTGTCTCTCATGTCTCCTGCACTGGCAGGCAGGTCTTTACCTCTAATGCCAACTGGGAAGCCCATTGAAAGTTTAGAAAATGAAAATCCTCCCTGACCCTTCGTTTCCTTATCTGTAAATTGGGAAAATGGGGTTGTTAGGAAGATTAAATCAAAGCATTTGTGAAAATGTGAAAACACACAGTAAAAATTAAATCTGCGTCCTCCTTTGTTATCTATTTTCATCTTCCTAGTGACAGGGGCCTCACCTCAGCACTACTCCTTTCTTGAATGCTTTCATTTTTTCTATCAGGACTGCTAGAGCCTCTGAACCAGTTTCCATCCTGGAATTTTCTCAACTATCCTTTCTCAACAGCCTAGGGCTTAGGCTGTAGCTAAATAGAATAAAGGCAGAATTTGGCTTCTGGTTCAAGAAGATGGATTAGAAGGACAGGCACTGTTCTCCTCCTGCGAGAGCACCAAAATCCAGACTAGCTATTGACCAACCATCGACAGGAGGACACTGGAACCCACCAAGAAAGGATATCCCATGTCCAAAGACATACATGATCGTGGCTCAGCTGGTAAAGAATCCACCTTTAGTGCAGGAGACCTGGGTTCAATCCCTGGGTTGGGAAGATCCCCTGGAGAAGGGAAAGGCTTCCCCTTCCAGTATTCTGGCCTAGAGAATTTCACGGACTACAGTCCATGGGATCACAAAGAGTTGGACACGACTGACTTTCACTTTATGGGCTTCCCTGATAGTTTAGTTGGTAAAGAATCCACCTGCAATGCAAGAGACCCCTGGATCAGGAAGGTTTGCTGGAGAAGAGATAAGCTACCCACTCCAGTATTGTTGAACTTCCCTTGTGGCTCAGCTGGTAAAGAATCCACCTGCAATGCAGGAAACCTGGGTTCGATCCCTGGTTTGGGATGATTCCCTGGAGAATGGAAAGGCTACCCACACCAGTATTCTCACCTGGAGAATTCCATGGACTACAGTCCATGGGGTCGCACAGAGTTGGACACAACTGAGCAATTTTTACTTTCACTTTCTTGTCCAAAGACAGAGTAGAAGTCACAATGAGAAGGGCTGTAATAGTAATAAAATCAAATTCCATACCCTCTGGGTGGGCAACCCACAAACTAGAGAACAAATTACTGAAGAAGTTCTCCCATTGTTATGAAGGTTCTGAGCCTCACAACATGCTTCCAAGCCTGGGGCTCTGACTTGAAGGCCAGTGGGATTTGATTACAGGACTTCCACAGGCCTGGGGGAAACAGAGACTCCAGTCTTGGAGGGCACAAACAAAATCTTGCGCATACCAAGGTCCAGGGAAAAGAAACAGTGACCCCACAGGAGACTGAATCAGACCTACCTGCTAGTGTTAGAGGGTTTCCCGTGGGGGTGAGGGCTGGCAGTGGCTCACTGCAGGGACAGAGGCACTGGCAACAGCCGTCCTGGAAGGTGCCTCTTGGCCTAAGTCCTTTCAGAGGTTGCCATTAACCCTACCATAATGGAAAAAGCAAGAGAGTTCCAGAAAAACATCTATTTCTGCTTTATTGACTATGCCAAAGCCTTTGACTGTGTGGATCACAGTAAACTGTGGAAAATTTTGAAAGAGATGGGAATACCAGACCACCTGACTTGCCTCTTGAGAAATCTGTATGCAGGTCAGGAAGCAACAGTTAGAACTGGACATGGAAAAACAGACTGGTTCCAAATAGGAAAAGGAGTACGTCAAGGCTGTGTATTGTCACCCTGCTTATTTAACTTCTATGCAGAGTACATCATGAGAAACGCTGGACTGGAAGAAACACAAGCTGGAACCAAGATTGCTGGGAGAAATATCAATAACCTCAGATATGCAGATGACACCACCCTTATGGCAGAAAGTGAGGAGGAGCTAAAAAGCCTCTTGTTGAAAGTGAGAGAGGAGAGTGAAAAAGTTGGCTTAAAGCTCAACATTCAGAAAATGAAGATCATGGCATCTGGCCCCATCACTTCATGGGAAATAGATGGGGAAGCAGTGGAAACAGTGTCAGACTTTGTTTTTTTGGGCTCCAAAATCACTGCAGATGGTGACTGCAGCCATGAAATTAAAAGACGCTTACTCCTTGGAAGAAAAGTTATGACCAATGTAGATAGTATATTCAAAAGCAGAGATATTACTTTGCTGACTAAGGTCCGTCTAGTCAAGGCTATGGTTTTTCCTGTGGTCATGTATGGATGTGAGAGTTGGACTGTGAAGAAGGCTGAGCGCAGAAGAATTGATGCTTTTGAACTGTGGTGTTGGAGAAGACTCTTGAGAGTCCCTTGGACTGCAAGGAGATCCAACCAGTCCATTCTGAGGGAGATCAACCCTGGGATTTCTTTGGAAGGAATGATGCTAAAACTGAAGCTCCAGTACTTTGGCCACCTCATGCGAAGAGTTGACTCATTGGAAAAGACTCTGATGCTGGGAGGGATTGGGGGCAGGAGGAGAAAGGGACGACCGAGGATGAGATGGCTGGATGGCATCATGGACTCAATGGACGTGAGTCTGAGTGAACTCTGGGAGTTGATGATGGACAGGGAGGCCTGGCATGCTGCGATTCATGGGGTCGCAAAGAGTCGGACACGACTGCACGACTGAACTGAACTGAGCGCCCTAAAGACCCCAGGACTGGGTCATCTCAGGCCAAACAACTAACAGGGAGGGAGCTCAACCCTACCCATCAGCAGATGTTTAGATTAAAGCTTTACTGAGCAAGGTCCTGCCCACCGGAGCAAGACCCAGTTTTCCCCAACCAGTGTCTCTCATTAGGAAGCTTACACAAACCTCTTAGCTTCATCCAACAGAGGGCAGACAGAAGAAGAAGACGAACCACAATCCCACAGTGGCTAGACCAAAAACCATGTTACAGAAATTCAATGAGGATGAAAAAGCAGAGAGTTATATCCCAGATGCATGGACAAGATGAATCCCCAGAAAAAACTAAATGAAGTGGAGACAGGCGATCTTCTAGAAAAAGAATTCAGGGTATTTATAGTAAAATGGTCCAGGATCTTGGAAAACAATGGAGAAGATGCAAGAAATGCTTGCCAAGAACCTTTTACAAGAATTACAAGAACTACAAGAACTAAAGGATTACAGTTAGAATTACAAGAACTAAAGGACCAACAGCCAGAGATGAATAATACACTCAGTTCAGTCGCTCAGTCGTGTCCGACTCTTTGCGACCCCATGAATCGCAGCACGCCAAGCCTCCCTGTCCATCATCAACTCCCGGAGTTCACTCAGACTCACGTCCATCGAGTCAGTGATGCCATCTAGCCATCTCATCCTCTGTCGTCCCCTTCTCCTCCCACCCCCAATCCCTCCCAGCATCAGAGTCTTTTGAAATGAGTCAACTCTTCGCATGAGATGGCCAAAGTTCTGGAGTTTCAGCTTCAGCATCATTCCCTCCAAAGAAATCCCAGGGCTGATTTCCTTCAGAATGGACTGGTTGGATCTCCTTGCAGTCCAAGGGACTCTCAAGAGTCTTCTCCAACACCACACTTCAGAAGCATTAATTCTTCGGTGCTCAGCCTTCTTCACGGTCCAACTCTCACATCCATACATGACCACAGGAAAAACCATAGCCTTGACTAGACGGACCTTAGTCGGCAAAGTAATGTCTCTGCTTTTGAATATGCTATCTAGGTTGGTCATAACTTTTCTTCCAAGGAGTAAGCGTCTTTTAATAAATTCTTCGGTGCTCAGCCTTCTTCACGGTCCAACTCTCACATCCATACATGACCACAGGAAAAACCATAGCCTTGACTAGACGGACCTTAGTCGGCAAAGTAATGTCTCTGCTTTTGAATATGCTATCTAGGTTGGTCATAACTTTTCTTCCAAGGAGTAAGCGTCTTTTAATTTCATGGCTGCAGTCACCATCTGCAGTGATTTTGGAGCCCCCAAAAATAAAATCTGACACTGTTTCTACTGTTTCCCCATCTATTTCCCATGAAGTGATGGGACCGGATGCCATGATCTTAGTTTTCTGAATGTTGAGCTTTAAGCCAACTTTTTCACTCTCCTCTTTCACTTTCATCAAGAGGCTTTTTAGTTTCTCTTCACTTTATGCCATAAGGGTGGTACCATCTGCATATCTGAGGTTATTGATATTTCTCCCAGCAATCTTAATTCCAGCTTGTGTTTCTTCCAGTCCAGCATTTCTCATGATGTACTCTGCATAGAAGTTAAATAAGCAGGGTGACAATATACAGCCTTGACATACTCCTTTTCCTATTTGGAACCAGTCTGTTGTTCCATGTCCAGTTCTAACTGTTGCTTCCTGACCTGCATACTAGAAGGAATCAATAACAGAATAACTGAAGTAGAAGAAAGGATAAGTGACCTGAAGGATGGAATGGTGGAAATCGCTGCCATAGCACAGAATATAGAAAAAAGAATGAAAAGAAATGAAGACAGCCTAAGAGACCTCTGGGACAACATCAAATGCAGCAACATTTGCATTATAGGGGTCTCAGAAGGAGAAGAGAGAGAGAGAAAGGACCTGAGAAAATATTGAAGGGATAATAGCTGAAAACTTCCCAAACATGGGAAAGGAAATAGTCAACTAAGTCTTGGCAGCAGAGAGTCCCAGGCAGGATAAACCCAAGGAGGAACACACTGAGCCATATAGTAATCAAACTGACAAAAATGAAAGGTGAAGATAAAATATTAAAAGCAACAAGGGAACAATGACATAACATACAAGGGAACTCGCATCAGGCTATCAGCTGATTTTTCAATAGAGACTCTTCAAGCCGGAAAGGAAAGGCATCATACATTTAAAGTAGTGAAGGGAAGAACCTACAGCCAAGAATATTCTACCCAGCAAGACTCTATTTCAGATTTGATGGAGAAATCAAAAGCTTTCCAGACAAGCAAAAGTTGAGAGGATTCAGCAGACCAACTTTACAACAAATGCTAAAGGAACTTCTCTAGACAGGAAATACCAGAGAAGGAAAAGACCTACACAAAATAAACCCAGAACAATTAAGAAAATGGTAATAGGATCACACATATCAATAATTACCTACATGTAAGTGGATTCAATGCACCAACCAAAAGACGCAGAGTGGCTGGGTAGATGAAAACATGTGAGTATATGCACCGCCACTCACCACACCACTACACCTAACCCCCCAAGTGGTATGTAATTGTTTTATAGTGTTAGGTTAATCATCTTTGCATAATGGCCTACAATTATAATTATCTTTCTTTCTTTTAAAAAAATTAATTTATTTTAATTGGAGGCTAATTACTTTACAATATTGTAGTGGCTTTTGCCATACATTGACATGAATCAGCCATGGATGTACATGTGTCCCCCATCAACTGATAAACATCTTTTACTATTGTGATTATGTAACTATTATTCAGTTAATACCATTGTATCATGATTGGTCAACAGAAAATGATAGAATTCTATATCACTAAAACTAACATTTAATAGAAAAACCTGGAATCACTTTTTAAAATTCAGATGCATATCAAAATTATCTTGGACTTTTTTGAAAAATACAAATACCCAGGTATTGCTTTTTTTCTCCACATCTCCAAATAGCTTTCTCATGAGCAGCCACGTCTAAAAACAACTGGATTATATGATGATCTTTTACTTTTATATAGTTTGGTTCACTTATTTTATTTCACATTTAGTATCCCCATTTCATTTAGTTTATGTTTTCCAATTTCTTTCCCTTTTTTAAAATGTCCTTTCTCAAGCCTTTATCAAGCACAGCAGAAAAGCTTTTGTATACATATGTAAATAGTGTGTTTAATGTATATATTTTAGAAAACTTGAGAGTTTTTGCCTAGCTAAATATTAATGACATTTTGATTCCACTTTTTTTACTTAGTTTAAATAGAATGCTAGATTTCTAGTTAAAAATAATAGATATGCAGCAAACAACAACGGTTTACTGTATAGCACAGAGAACTACAGTCGATATCTTATAATAACTCGTGTGTGTTAGTCACTTAGTCATGTCCGACTCCTCATGACCCCATAGACTGTAGTCTGCCAGGTTCTTCTGTCTGTGGGATTCTCCAGGCAATGATACTGAAGTGGATTGCCATTTCCTTCTCCAGGGGACCTTCCTGATCCAGAGACTGAACCTGGGTCTCCTGTACTGCAGGCAGATTCTTTACCATCTAAGCTATAGGGAAGTCCCATAATAACCTATAATGGAAAATAATTTCAAAAACAATATATGTGTATACATATAACTGAATCTCCTTGCTGTGCACCTGAAACACTGTAAGTCAACTGTACTTCAGTAAAATATATATATTAAGAAAAAATAAAAATAAACAGAAGCCACTTCAGTGAGAAGCCTGAGCATTGCAACTAGAGAGCAGCCCCCATTCACTGCCACTAGAGAAAAGCCTGCCCCCAGCCACGAAAATCCAACACAGCCAAAAATAAATAAATTTATATACAAAAAAGATGCTCATCTAATCTTCCTTTCAGGTGTAACAAGCTTCTTTTATCCGAGAGCCTCCAACTGGAGCCCCATCACGAAAGTCTTGGCAAATACCGTTCATTTATCCACACAAAAATCAGGACACCCAGTCCTACTGACCCGCTTTCAGAGACAAGAAATCAGGGCCCTCAGAGAGCTCTTCCCCTAGAGGGCAAGCTAAGGAGTGGAGGGTCTTCCGTGCCTCACTCCCACTGTGCTGGCCCAGATGACAGTGGCGTGGGACAGAGGGGGATGGAGTGCTAGGAAAGGAGTGGAGACAGGACTCGTAGGATGCGACATTGAGCCCGACGGGGACGGAGGAAAGGGAGCGTCTAGGATGGCGCCTGGAATGTGTAGCGGAGATGTGCTTAGTTCTGGCACAGTGCTGCTAGCTCAAGGGTTCTGTTTTTCATTTTTGTTTTTTTTTTTCCATTGAGCATTGTTTGTGATGGGAAAGCTTGGGAGCAGGCATCAAAAAGAGAGTGTCTGAATAATTATGGTATATCTATGCAATGGAATGCTGTGGAACCAGAATAACAATGAAAAAGCGCCAAAGGAAAACCTCTAGTATATATTTTTGGGTTAAAAAAAAATGCCTTAACAGTACTCACAGTATACTACCATTGGTATATAATAAAAGGGGGAAGGTACATATAGTCCCATTTGCTTATATATGCATAAAATACCTCTGGAAGGATGTACCAGAAAGTTGGTGGTGAAGCAGGAGATGGATGGGCCCCAGGCTGAGCAGCCAGGGTTTGTCCCCTGTGGACAGATCCACCCAAACAGCAGGAGTGAGAGAGGAACTGAGCCCTGCACAGATTAAAAGACAGAGGCCGCGTATTTCTCATTCTCGAGGTCAAGGAGACCTTCCCGACTATGCGTGCACAGAAAGGCTCCTTGGGGGTCAAAAAGGGAGTGATGTCAACTACCCGTAGGTCTCTTTGCTAGAATCCATCTTGGCTAAGAGACGCGTGCACACACAGGAGGGAATCCCTGGCTAAGAGAGGCGTGCACACACAGGAGGGAATCCCGAGATAAACCAAATACGGACTCAGAACCAGGCAAAGCAAGCCGATCGGCCAAAGGGAGCCCGGAAGCAATGCTCCGCAGGAGTGACTCCAGCCGCCGCGGGCGCGGCTCTCTCTGCGCCTCCCCGCGTTTCCAGCCGCACACACCCCTTTCCCCCTGATAAACGCGTCACTACTTTCTTCTCTCTGTGGAAATTTACTTCTTGTCAATAGCCACTGGTCCCTGGTGCTCTAGTGGTTAGGATTCAGCGCTCTGGCAGCCGTATCGCGATTTCAACTTCCGGGAGGAAAATTGAAATCCTGCCTCAAGCCCTGCAGGCCAGGGTCACCTGAGGCCAGCAGCACTGGGCGCTTTTGGAAGGGGAACTGATGAGGAGGGGCAGGGTGAGAAGGAGGCTCTTCTGGCACTGTTTGAATTTTGAATCATGTGACTGTTACTTTATTAGTTTTCAATTGCTGCTGTCACAAATGACCACAGGCGCAGTGGCTTAAAACAAGCCAGATTTGTTATAGTTCTGTGTACCTGAGGTTTGATCTGGGTTTCTCTGGGTTAAAAGGCAGGTGTCAGAAGGGTTGTGTTCCTTTCTAGAGGCTCTAGAGGAGAATCTGTTAGCCTGCTTTTCCAGCTTCTAGAGGCTGCCCACGTTCTTGGGCTCAGGGCCCCTGCCGTCCTCTTCAAAGCCAGCAAAGGTGCGTGTCTCTGACACCGGTCTATGGTCACGTCTCCCTCTGACCACAGCCAGAGGTCCTTTTTGTTCCTTCCAGTTCCATCAAGATAGAGGTGACATGCAGTACTGTAAATTTCAGGTGTACAGCATAACAATCTGCCATGTACATCATGGAATTACTACAATAGTAAGTTTAGTGAATAACCATCATCTCATATAGATACAAAATGAAAGAAACAGAAACAAACTTGTGATGAAAACTTAGAATTTACTTACTCTTGTAACAACCTTCATATGTATTATAACGTGTGTGTGTGTGTGTGTGTGTGTGTGTATGAGTTCAGACATGCCCAACTCGTTGCAATCCCATGGACTTAGCCCACCAGGCTCCTCCATCCATGGAATTTTCCAGACAAGAATACTGCAGCAGGTTGCCATTTCCTTCTCCAATTATAACGTACGGCAGTGTTAATTATATTTATCATTGTGTACATTACTTTCCTAGCATTTATGTCTCTTATAACTGAAAGTTTGCAGTTTTTGACTGCCCTCATTCAATCCGCACCCCACCCCCCACTGCCTCTAGTAATTACAAATCTGATCTCTTTCTGAGTTTGTTTTTGAAATGTAACTGACCTGCCACACTATGTTAGTTCCTGTCACATAGCACATGCTGTGTACTTAGTCGCTCAGTCATGTCCAACTCTTGACAAGTCCATGGATGATTGTAGCCCACCAGGCTCCTCCAGGCAAGAATGCTGGAGTGGGTTGCCACCCTCCTCTGGGGGATATCCCAACCCAGGGATCGAACCCAGGTCTCCCACCTTGTAGGCAGATTCTTTACTAGCTGAGCCACCAGGGAAGCCCAAGAATACTGGAGTGGGTAGCCTATCCCTTCTGGGGATCCCCTCAGCCCAGGAATAGAACCAGGGTCTCCTGCATTGCAGGCAGATTTTTTTATAGCTGAGCTTCCAGGGAAGCCCATTACATAGCATAGTGATTTGATATTTCTATACATTTCAAAATGATTGCCATAATAAATATAGTTACCCTCTGTTACCATACGAAGATCCTATATACAGTCGTATTCCCCACACTGCCGTCCATACCTGTGATTCATTCTCTTTTAACTGGAAATTTGTACCTCCATGTCCCTCGTTTATTTGTCTGTTCTCGTCTGGCAACCACATGTTTGTCCTCTGTGTCCACGACTGTTTCATGTTTGTTCATTTGTTTTTTATGTTCCACATATAAGGAAAATCATATAGTATTTGTCTTTCTCTGTCTGACTTATTATTTCACTAAGTCCGTTCCTGTTGTTACACGTGGCAAGAGTTCATCCTTTTTTATGGCTGAGTATATTCCGCTGTGGGCTTCCCAGGTGGTGCCAGTGGTAAAGAACCCGCCTGTCAATGCAGGAGACATCAGAGATGAGGGTTCAATTCCTGGGTCAGGAAGATCCCCTGGAGGAGGGCATGGCAACCCACTCCAGTATTCTTTCCTGGAGAATCCCATGGACAGAGCAGCTGGGCGGGCTACTGTCTGTAGGGTCACAAAGAGTCAGACACGACTGAAGTGACTTAGCACGGAGGCACACGTGTTCCATTGTAGGTATACATACCACATCTATTTTACCCATTCGTCTAATGACGGATGCTTAGGTTGCTTCCGTATCTTGCCGATTGTCAATAGTGCTGCAATGAGCATAGGAGTGCATGTCCCTTTCCCGATCAGTGCTCTCACTTCTCTGGACACACGTCCAGGACGGGCGTTGCTGGATCGTGTGGCCGTTCTATTTGTTGAGGAAGCTGCGTTCTGTTTCCCACGGTGGGTCCCCAGCTTACATTCCCACCAACAGTGCACAAGAGTTCCTTTTTCTCTGCATCCTTATCAGTGCTTCTTATTTGTTGACTTTTTAAAAAAATTATTTAATTGGAGGATAATTGCTTTACAATGTTGTATTGGTTTCTGCTGTACGACAGCATGAGTCAGTAAGCATATACTCCCTCCCTCTGGAGCCCCCCTCACCCCTGCCACCATCTCACGCCTCTGAGTTGTCACAGGGCGCCAGGCTGAGCTCCTTGTGTTATGCAGTGGCTTCCCACCAGCCGCCCGCTTTACACATGGTGACTTGTGCATTTCAGTGCTACACTCCGTTCGCTCCATCCTCTCCTTCCCTGCTGCGTCCACAAACCCATTCTCTACATCTGTGTCTCTGTTCCGCCCCGCAGAGAAATTCATCAGTACCATTTTCCTGGATTTCATATTTGTGTATTATCCCGACAGGTGTGAGGTCTTGGCTTTGATTTGTACTTTCATGATGATTAGTGATGCTGAGCCAGCCAGAGAGCCTTTTAAGCACTCTGGTGCTAGCAAGCACTCGATCAATTACAGCTATTCTTTTTATTAATATGTGGTCCCTCAGCAAATATAGCTGGGAAAGATGGCTCACTGAGCCGTTAACTCCTTGGTATGAATTAGTTTCTCAGCAGGAATAGTTGAGGAAGGACCTCAGGATGGGAGCAAGGATGGAGTTACAGAGAGGGAGAGCTTAAAAAAACAACAAAGAATGCTAGGGAATCTAAAGCAAATCTCTTTGTGGTTTTGCTGAGGCCCACCCCAGCACAGCATGAAGACAGCTTTGCAAGCAGCGGTTGGCGTGTCTCCCTCCGAGCCCAGCCAGGCGGTGGAGGAAATGAAGAGGCGCTCCAGGGAGGGGCAAGGCCGAGAGGCCAGGGCGGAGCGGGGAGAGCGGGTGGTGAGCGCGCTGCCCTGCGACATGGACGGCCCCTCGCGCTGCTGCTGCTGGCCCAGGACACAGGTAACCCGCTCTCGCAGGGCTGGGACTGCTTTCTGTTTCCCGCTGGTCTGGCATCTGGGCTCCACAAGAATAAAATGGGCATGGTATAGCCTTAAGGGATTAGAGAGCAAGGCACCTCCTGCTTCCCTTACGCTGCTCCCTAGAGTACTGTATGTGATCTGACAGCTGTTTAGGGTCCCAAACTTCCAAATCAGATGCTTAATCTGTCAGCTCTTTACGTGAACAATGGGAAGGAACACCATCCATGGGGTTAGAGCATGTCTAAGTCTCTTAGGACAAGGATTGAACTGCAGGTAAATGTATTATTAAGATGAATGCCGTCTGTTTCATTTTACTTTCTTTAATGTGGCTATGAGAACATTTGGAATTACACACGTGCCTGGCGTTGTATTTCTATTGGACACCTCTGGTCTGTACTGCCCTGGTCTCCCTTCTCCCACCTGTTCCTTTTCCCCTCAACTCTCTAATCAGACTAGAGATGCCCTTTGTCCTGGGAATCTAGTCTTCAGAATCTGTTTTTGGATCTTCTATTTTCAGTTGTTAAGTCACTGATTACACTTGGTAATGCTTTGCTCGTGCATGTGGCCTGTAACAGACCCTTTGTTCTAGGATAAAGGGATTCAGGTGGCAGCAAGTAGCAGGGGGATGAACTTTTATTAAGCATCAGGGCTACCAGCTTCATTAATGTTATCGCCTTTAAACTTATTTTCCAGCCAGCTCTGTGGGGTGGGGATATTTACTTTTTCAGTTAAAGCAGCTGAGGCTTAGAGAGCTCTGGTAAGTTGCCCGAGATTACCCACCCAGTAGGAAGTGAAGGGTCAGAAGTTGAAACCTGGTGTGTCTGGTTCAAGTACAAGTTTCCCCTCTACCCTGACCAGCAGCACAAGCTTCATTTTTGACTCACTTGAAATGAAACTACAGGGGTTTCCCCACTACCTGTGGGTCCTGCCTGAACTTGAAAGGGACTACTAACAAGACCCTGGATGATGCATTATCATAGATTTCTAGGTGGTGCGAGGAACCAGCCCACGACTGGGCCTCTGAACACCTGGGTTTATCGGCTCCTGATGTCCTAAGTGGCTTAGAACAGAGAGCTTTTGCCTCTGTAAGTGAAAGTGAAGTCACTCAGTCATGTCCGTCTCTTTGCGACCCCATGGACTGTAGCCAATCGGGCTTCTCCATCCATCCATGGGATTCTCCAGGCAGGAATACTGGAGTGGGTTGCCATTTCCTTCTCCAGGAGATCTTCCCAACCCAGGGATTGAACCTGGGTCTCCCACATTGTGGGCAGACGCTTAACCGTCTGAGCCACCAGGGAGCTTTTGCCTCTAAAACGAGAGGAACTTTACACTTGTGATCCTAGGTCTGCTAGCTAGGGAAATAGAATTAGGCTGCCTTTGTCACTTAATCGCTGATGGTTTACACCTGAAATTAGAGGACTTTTTTCCTAAATAAAATTTTTTTCCAACAGCCTGAGAAACTCTTAATTCCACACATGCAAATTTCTTTTTTCTCCCTTATGTGCAAATTTCTGTTGAATATGCTGAAAATTAAAACCTGGAAGGGGAATCCACATTGTGTGGGTGGGCAGGAAACCTCAAATTATTTTCGAGGATCAGGGGGCTTTTGATGCCCTCCCCCACGGCCAGCATTTTCCCAGTGGTTTTGCGCTGGTGCATGTCGTGGGGGAATTTTGATCTGGTATCATTGCTCTAATGCCTAGAAATCCTCATTATCTGTTTAGCAGATCAGAAAGGAATGCCAGTCTCTCCAAAACCTGCTTATTAATTCTCCCTGAAAAGCCGTTTTATGAGAGCTGCATCAAAGCCAGGCGCCCCAAGGAGGGCTCCCTTTAGGCCTCTTGACAACAGTATCTCTCCTGTCAGAGCTGATCTTAAGAAGTGAGTCAGGGCCAGCCTGGGGCTTGGCCAGCTGCAGCTGTGATGCTCCCCTAAGCTTAGTTTAGGCAGCTAAGCTTCCCCAACCCCCACTCAGGACTTACTCAAACCTCTTTATTCAATGCCCTCTGATTGCTGCTAAGAAGGCCTAGGAAGGCTAATTTTCCAAACGAGTTGCCATTTCTTGTTCCCAGTCCCTGAAGGGTAAATTGAATTGTCCTGCTGTAGGTAGTTCTTCTAAAAGGATTTCAGGGTGAATATCTTTCCAACTTGGCAGAGACTTAATTCACTGACAGTCTTTGAGGCCTTGACATTTGAAAAAAATGAGCCAGGGAATAAATCCTTTATTTAAACCCCTTTGAAACTTGGCTCTGGAGTTCCAAGGTGGGGTGGGAAAAAGGGACAGAAAGAACGGTTAGGAAGGATTTCAAAACCTACTTCTTTCTTTTTTTTTTTTAGTTTAATTTAAAAATTCTTATTCGATTTTTAAAGGTTACTTTTCATTTACAGCTATTACAAAATATTGGCTATATTCCCTGCACTGTACCACACGTTGTATCTTTGCTGCATGTCTTACTCTCAACAATTTGTGCCTCCCACTCTCCTATCTTCACGTTGCCGCCTCCTCTCCCCACTGCCTCTAGTTTGTTCTCTGTATCTGTGAGTGCTTCTTTTTTGTTATAGTCTCTCATTTGCTGTAATTTTTTGATTCCATGTGTAAGTGATGCTGCACAGCATTGGGCTTTCTCTGTCTGACTTATTCACTGAGCATAATGCCTGCAAGTCCATCCATGCTGCTGCAAATTGCAAAATTTTGTTCTTTTGTATGACTGAGTCATATTCCATTATATGTATTTATTATATATTATGTATATCTTCTTTACTCATTCATCTGTTGATGGACACTTAGGTTGCTTCCCTATCTTGGCAACTGTAAATAATGTCACTATGTAACTATGAACACTGGGGTGCTATGTGTCTTTTTGAAATAATAAAACCCATTTCTTTCTTAAGTGCAATTATTAGCAGCAAGTGATTTGTCTATTGCTCAACGTATTCCAGGGACCCATAGTTTGGGACCCTTTACTAATATTGTGTGGCTGTAAATAAAAGAGGGAAACATTTTATTTGAGCAAAAGTTTAATAAGTTACTTCTGGGAAACAAACCACAAACTAGCTTTTAAAAACATCCTTCATCATGTTGATGGAGTTGGTCAAAGTTACCTTCAAGTTAAGTTTTTCTGTGAGAATCCATAAGAAAAGACCATGGATGGGTAACCTAAGCTTGTGAGGCAGCAGCTTGGATGGGAAGAACAAGATAAAGATGTTTTTCACTTTTGCTGAAGCTAATTATTATTATTATTTTTTGAAGTCGCTCAGTCGTGTCTGACTCTTTGTGACCCCACAGACTGCAGCCTACCAGGCTCCTCCGTCCATGGGATTTTCCAGGCAAGAATACTGGAGTGGGTTGCCATCTTCTTCTCCAGGAGATCTTCCCAACCCAGGGATTGAACCCTGGTCTCTTGCATTGTAGGCAGACGCTTTATCATCTGAGCCACGAGGGCGCCCTTAAAAGAGTACGACCTTCAGAAATGGGAAAAATGGATGAAAAAACAAAAGGCAAAAGTAACAAGGCTTAATCTTAGCAAGGCTACAAAGGCATGTCATTACCTCCAGGGAGCAGTTTGGCAGTTTGAGAAAATGTGGAGGGAAATTCTGTGTGCTTTTAACTGGGTTGAGAGTCTTTCAAGGCAGGGAGCACATAGTAGGTACTCATCTAGTGCTGAATGAACAAGACGTGGCAGGGCGGCACCTCTTTGCCAACTTGCCATCTTCACCCTCTCTCCTGCTCCTAAAGCTGACGGAAGAGCTCTCCATCCTCAAAGACAGGGAAGAAAGGAGTGAGGCCCACACGTGCCCATTCAGGGGTCCACAGAGCGATGGGGAGAAAGTCAACGCCCCTTTCTAAGCACTCAGCCACTTCTGTAGTTGAATACACCTTGAAATCCTGGCAGTGTGCTCTTGGGTGTGCCGGGTGGGGATAAAGATGAGGGAGGTGGTGAGAAGGGTGATGGAGAGAGGCAGCACCCAGGAGGGTGATGCTGGAGGTACCACGAGGCCTTCAGGGGGTCCTGTAGGATCCTCACGCCCCCTCTCCAACACACCAGTGATATGGCAAGTCCTTTCTCCAGGATGCACACATAAATGAGAGCCAGGAAAGCTGGCAGGGTGTCTGGTGACGATGGAGGTGGAGGCCTGGAGGATCGGGAGCTAGGACCTGAGTCCTTGCTCCAGCAGCAGAGTCTTCCCAAGCCACTGATGGAGCTCTGCCTGGCTCCCTCCCCGGCTCCCTGTTTCACAGCAGTTCCTCCTGCTTCACAACAGGTTTTTACCTAACATCTCCTCTGCATATGGCTTTGAATTTCAAAATGAGATAAATAAAGTGACTGCAGTGAGGATCAGGCGCTGGGTGCACTAGATTAATGTGACATTTACTGAAATGTGTTTGGTCTAACCCTTGCTCATCACGTATCAAAATATATTCCTGGCAGAAAAACAGGTTCATTGCAAACTGCTTCACTGACCTACATTAGAGGTAGCAGACGTTACCAGAAAGAGGTCAGAACTGCAAGATAAATTAGAGCTTTGTCAGATGCAAAGAGAGATGCTCCAAAAATAGAAAGGGAAAACTAGGGATTGTGAAAAGAAGTTCTACTGTCAGGAGAATTTTTTTTTCTCCAGCTGCTGGGTTCATGGGCAACTTCAATTATGCCTCGGCTGCCTTTGGCCATTCCATTCCTTCTGAACACTTCTTTTAAAGAACTACCTTCACTTCCCAGAGTTTCTGTTATCATGGTACTGGAGGCCTTAGAGTTTTCCACTCATCTGCCCCCCAGCCCAACTCTCCTAATGCCAACTCTCTTCCCTTTTATCATCACTCTTTGAGGGCCTGATGCCTTGGGGAGTGGGGGAAGCTCTCTCCTCTTCTGTATTTTTTCTGCTCTTCTCTTTCAACACAATGTACGTTTACTGCAGAAAAATTAGAGAGCACAGAGGAGTAAGAAAGGAGCCTATGAAGTCGTGAGGAAGCTCATCACCCAGAGAAAATCACCATTAGCAATTTGGCTGTTTGTCTTTCCATGATGTGGATCTGGAGTGGCCGCAATATACTGCTAGGTGGGGAAATGAAGAATACGCAGGGCACACATGCAGACCCACACACATAACAATGTATTCATTTTGATGGAGAGTGTTGACATTCTGTTGTGTGTTTATCTGCCTTTGGTTGACTCAGCAATATGATGTGAGCATCTTTCCACAGAACACTTCAATGGTTGAATCTTATTCCACGTTATGGATGTCCCACAATTGACACAAAAGTCCACCATCACTGAGTATCAAGGATGTTTCTTTACTGCTGCCCTTAAAAATGGTTTGGCAGTCGCCTGTTTTAAGGGCTGAATCTCTGCACACATCCTTGGCAATTTCCTTGGGATAGATTCCTCTAAGTGGAGTTGCTGGGTCAAAGAAGTATGGTCATTTCCAGGACTTTTTGATACACATCACCAAATTGTTCTTCACAAAGATTGTAACAATTTGCCCATCTGCCGGAGAGTGTCCAGAACACTTGCCAAGACTGAGAATTTTCACTTTTAAAAAATATGGTTTTAACTTACTTTATTTGTTATTGAGATAGTACTTGTTTAACTGTACTTATTTATGCAACTGGCCATTTGCATGAATGTTTGTCTAAATGTTTCTTGAGCATCAGGTAGGTGCCCGAGTCTGGGTTTCCAGCAGCGTGCAATGATTAGTGAGTCCTGGCTCCTTTGGGGAGGGGTCTCAGTCTAGTGGGGAGGCCGGACAAGGTTACAGAAGACTTCAGCTGTGTGTAACGAGTGCTGTGGTCTGAGATGCTGTGTAGGAGCTTCTTGGCCTAGTGACCTTGAGGGGTAGAGACTGGTGAGGAAGAAGGCTTCCTGGAGGAAGGGACAGCTCACTTTAGTCCTGGTGGAAGAATAGGAGACAAGGAAGATGTCCGGGGGCCTACATACAGGGAAGGACTGCTCAGGGTCTGGGAAACGAAGATCAGTTTGGTGGTAGCATCGAGAGTAAAAGAAACTGCTAAGCAACAAGGCTGGAGATGCGGGCAGCCAGATGGTGACAGGCGTCACACGCTGGGGAAGGCCTTTGGACGACATGCCGGCAGACGCTGGGAGGCACTGACTGTCAGCAAGCAGATTTATGCCTGATAATAATAACAGCACTTTCTGTGATGATGTCAATCCTTGCTCGTTCCAGTATCTTGGTCACTAAGTTTGACAGTGTTCCTTGTGACCCTGTGGGTGTTAAGTGAAAGTAGTGAAAGATATTAAGTAGTTTTCTACTAATTTTAATTGTGAGAACCTATGTTTTCCACTGGTGACTGATATTGCCAAGGTTATTATATCCTGAGGGCTACAATGGTGTTAGTAAAGTGTGCCCAATATAACACTGATGCAAATACATTGAGGCATTTCATGTGAGTCAACTAGATTTTTCTAACATCAACATCTCATCGTTATCACATTTGCTACTATGGCCCTCCATTTTGATCTTTTTTTTTTTTTTTTTCTTGCTTTGGCTGTGCTGTGTGGCTTGTTAATCTTATTCCTTGTCTGGGGATAGAATCCAGGCCCCCAACAGTGGAAGCATGGAGTCCTACCTGCTGGCCTGCCAGAGAATTCCCTTTAATCATGTATTTTTAATGGTTGTAGAAGTTCATAATTTTTTTCAAATTATACACGTCTAAAATACTGCATCTTTTAAAGAGCTATTGCTGTTTCCACTATTTTAATAGAAGAAAATTTTTTATTTTGATGTTGACCTTTGGATGGTAAAAGCACCTGTCCTAGGTTCACAGATAAAATGAGTCTTCTCTTTCTCTTATTTAATATTTTCTATTTTGGAGAAGTTGGCATCAATGTCAAAAGACTATAATTTGTTTGGCATCAGTAATATATATTTCATTAACTGTTTTATGAATTGGATTAAACTGTTTTTTAAAGCATTTTCATATCCCTATGATGTTTTCAAATATATTGTGTATGTTAAGTTTTGCTTTTTTCATATTTATGTTGTCATAAATTTTATGCCAAATTAGTGTTGAACAAATAAATTTTTAAAAATATATTTTCAAGAGCATAGCTTTGGCCTGTGTTTAAAACTATATTTTTATTAATATCAATGATTTCTGAAAGACTTTTCCATAATACTTCTAACTGAGTTTTTCAACTCACAATGTTTTCAATTGACTTTTTCATCACTTATTGGTTGTCTCAAAGTTGTGTTTGATTACGCTGTTTTCAATGCTCTCCAATGTTTCTCTGAAGTCTCACAGTTCTTGGATAATATAACAACATTTGACAATGTTGAAAGAACTTTTGCTATATTACTTAGTACTAGGGTTAAATAATGGGCAGCCTTAGAACTTTGGGGGGATTTTACATTGAAATCCATTAAGTGTACAATAACTTGTCTGACTCAATGAAACCAAGCCATGCCTGCAGGGCAACCCAAGATGGGAGGGTCATGGTGGAGAGGTCTGACAGAATGTGGTCCACTGAAGAAGGGAATGGCAAGCCACTTCAGTATTCTTGCCTTGAGAACCCCATGAACAGTATGAAAAGGCAAAATGATAGGATAGCAAAAGAGAAACTCCCCAGGTCAATAGGTGCCCAATATGCTACTGGAAATCAGTGGAGAAATAACTCCAGACAGAATGAAGGGATAGAGCCAAAGCAAAAACAATCCCCAGTTATGGATGTGACTGGTGATAGAAGCAAGATCCNGAGTCTGAGTGAACTCCGGGAGTTGGTGATGGACAGGGAGGCCTGGCGTACTGCGATTCATGGGATCGCAAAGAGTCGGACACGACTGCACGACTGAACTGAACTGAACTTTTTTGTCATTGTTATATCTGCCCCTCAATTATTATTATGGTCTAGATTCAGTGTTTTCTTGTTATGGTGTTGATGGTCTACTAAAAATCTTCCTCTAGCTATATAACTTACTGTGGGGAAAAATTTTCTTTAATGTCATATAGATGTATTGGCATTCTGAAAATTTACAAATCTAAAAATAAGTGTTTCAAATGGCTTACATCAAGAGATATGTCTTAGATATTTAACTGTGTAACATGTAACATTTCTTCCTGTTGCTGTTCAGTTGCTCAATTGTGTCTAACTCTTTGCAACCCCATGAACAGCCTCATGCAAGGCTTCTTTGTCACTATCTCCTTGAGTTTGCTCAAACTTGTGTCCATTGAATTAGTGATGCTGTTCAACTATCTCATCCTGTCACCCCCTTCTCCTTTTGCCCTCAATTTTCCCCAGCATCAGTGCAGTGTCTTTCCCAATGAGTCAGCTCTTTGCATCAGGTGGCCAAAGTATTGGAGCTTCAGCTTCAGCATGAGTCCTTCCAGTGAATATTCAGGACTGATTTCCTTTAGGATGGACTGGTTGGATCTCCTCGCAATCCAAGGGACTCTCAAGAGTCTTCTCCAACATCACTATTCAAAAGTGGCAGTTCTTTAGCACTCAGCCTTCTTTATGGTCCAACTCTCACATCCACACATGACTACTGGAAAAACCAGTAGTAGCTTTGACTACAGCTATTTCCCAATGAGTCAGCTCTTTGCATCAGGTGGCCAAAGTATTGGAGCTTCAGCTTCAGCATGAGTCCTTCCAGTGAATATTCAGGACTGATTTCCTTTAGGATGGACTGGTTGGATCTCCTCGCAATCCAAGGGACTCTCAAGAGTCTTCTCCAACATCACTATTCAAAAGTGGCAGTTCTTTAGCACTCAGCCTTCTTTATGGTCCAACTCTCACATCCACACATGACTACTGGAAAAACCAGTAGTAGCTTTGACTACAGCTTTGACTATATGGACCTTTGTTGGCAAAGTTATGTCTCTGCTTTTTAAAACACTGTCTAGGTTTGACTTAGCTTTTCTTCCAAGGAGCAAGCATTTTTTAATTTCATGGCTGCAGTCACTGCATTGATTTTGGAGCCCAAGAAAATGAGATAATATGACATTGCTTCATTTCCCCATCTATTTGCCATGAAGTGATAGGACCAGATGCCATGGTCTTAGTTTTTTGAATGTTGGGTTGTAAGCCAGCTTTTTCACTCTTCTTTTTCGCCTTCATCAAGAGGCTCTTTAGTTCCTCTTCACTTTCTGCCATCAAGGTGGTATCATCTACTTATCTGAGGTTGTTGATATTTCTCCTGGCAATCTTGATTCTAGCTTATGCTTCATCTAGCCCAGCATTTTGCATGATGTACTCTGCATATAATTTAAATAAGCAGGGTGACAATATACAACCCTGATGTACTCTTTTCCCAATTTTGAACCAGTCCGTTGTTCCATGTCCTAGTCTAACTGTTGCTTCTTGACCTGCATATAGTTTTCTCAGGAGGCATTTCTTAACAATATTCATTTGTTAAGAATTTCTTAACATTATTCATTGTTAACATTTCTTAAGAATATTCAAAACTCGTTTGGTCAACAAATCTCCTGTTTTTTAATTATTTGACTTTTGTTTTTTCATTCACTAAACAGTGTGTATGCTATTTGGTTTTTGTATCCTGGATAATGTTCTGCTCTATTGCTATTATTATTCTTTTATGATTTCTGTAAATGAAGAATCTCATTTGAACACTCATATATTTTCTTGGGTGATCCTCTGAATGCTAATGTCTTGCTAAAGACATAATTGTGTTTATTATGTGTTCAACAAGAGAATGCCAATATTTTCTTTATCATATAGAATCTGTTTTGCAGCATTAATAATTACATATTTTTTCCAATCAGATTTGGAGTTTGAATATACAATACTACTATTAATGTTCATTTCAGATTCTTCACACACAAAAAATAGTGGTAAATGCTCTCAATCTTTGTGTTCTTTCTTATTTTCCAGTTGATGTATTTCATTCTCAAAGTGTTGGCAAAATGCGGAATTCTTTGAAATGTAATAAAGTAACCAGAATCTGAGCTTCCCAAGAGGTGCAATGACAAAGAACCCGCCTCCCAATGCAGAAGGATGCAGGAAACATGGGTTTTGGGACGATCCCCAGGAGAAAGAAATGGCAATCTACTCCAGTATTCTTGCTGGAAAATTCCTTGAATAGAGGGCTGCAGTCCATGAGGTCACAAAGAGTCTGAAGCGACTGAGCACACACATATGCAAACAGAATCTAGTGTATTTTTTCCTCACCATTTAGAAAAATTTTTGTCCATTATATTTCCCTAAACTTCCAATCTGTATCATCTTATGTAAAGTAAACATTTCCTACCTGAGACGGATAGTTTTCAACAACAGTGAGCCTCTGTTTCACATTCAAACTACAAGGCTATTTATCTGGGTTCTTTGCATTTTTTCCTAGTTTTCCTTGAAATCTGTCGGTTGTGGTTGACAATGGAATGAAAATGTAAATACATACCCTGCTCACGTTTCTGTGACACATTCCCTGAAATCTGTGGCTCTGAACTCTTATTTGTATCCGTTTGTTATTTCACCTTTTTTCTCCCTAATTTTATTCAACAAGGCACCCCATTTTCTTCTCTTTTTGGCTGCATGGAGTCTTTGTTGCTTTGCATGGGCTTTCTCTAGTGCAGCAAGGAGGGGACTCCAGGTGCGGTGGCTTATCCTGTTGCAGAGCACAGGCTCTAGGCGTGAGGGCTTACGAGTTGCAGCACGTAAGCTTGGTAGTTGCAGCTCGTGGGATCAGTAGTTGTGGTGCACGGGCTGAGTTGCTCCATGGCGTGCAGAATCTTCCCTGAGCATGATCGAACCTGTGTCCCCTACGTTGTCAGGCAGATTCCCACCCACTCTGCCACCAGGGAAGTCCACAAGTCATTTTAATTCTTTCCTTCTGTAGGCAGGTTTTCAATTTCTGTTTTTGTGTCTGATACCTTTTTTCTTTCCAATATCATGGGGAAAATAATATATGAGCTTAGTTTCTTATTTTAGAATGTGTAACTTTTAAGAATATTATGTAGCAAGCTATGAAATTTAACTGCAGTTAATTTTTGTCCTAAAGAAATTTCTTCTATATAGGGTGGAAGGAAAGTAGTAGAATATTATTATTTTATTATCTCAGCTGTAAAAAAGAATGAACTCCTGCCATTTGCAGCAACATGAATGGACCTAGAGGGTATTATGCTAAGCGAGATATGTAAGACAGAAAAAGACAAATACTATATGGTTTCACTTATATATGGAACCTAAAAAACAAAACAAATTAACAAAGATAGCAAAACAGAAATAGAGTCATAGACATATAGGACAAACGCAAAGAGGCTGTCGGAGGGGAGAAGGGGAGGGGAGGAGAAAAATAGGTGAGAGAGATTAAGAGGTACAAGTACCTTTACTTTGCAAAGTAAATGAGTCATGGGTATGAAATGTATGGTATAAGGAATATAGTCAATAATTATGTAGTATCTTTGTATGGTGACAGAGGGTAACTAGACTTACTGTGATCATTTTGAAATGTATAGAAATATCAAATCACTATGCTGTGTAACAGGAACTAACATAATGCTATAGATAAATTATACTTCAGAAACAAACATAGAAAAAGAGATCAGATTTATAGTTACCAGAGATGGGAGGTGGAGGAGAGGGAATTGGATAAGGCAGTCAAAAAGTATAAACGTCCAGTTATAACATAATAAGTACTACAGTGTAATGTACAACATGGTGTTACATATGAAAGTTGTTAAGAGAGTAAGTAAATCCTAAGATTTACTTAGGGTATTTTCACAGGGAAAATTTCTTTTATATTTCTTTAATTTTGTATCTATATGAGATATAGATATTCACTAAATTTACTATGGTAACCGTTTCATGGTAATCATTATACAGCAATCTCTAATTTATAAATATACATAATTACTTTGTAGGGCTCCCCAGGTAGCTCGGTGGTAAAGACTCTGCCTGCCCAAGCAAGAGACAAGGGTTTGATCTCTGGATTGGGAAGATCTTCTGGAGGAGGAAATGGTAACCCACTCCAGTATTCTTGAAAATCCTGTGGACAGAGGAGCCTGACAGGCTCTAGTCCATGGGGTCTTGAAGAATCAGACATGACTGAGTGACTGAGCGCTGGCACAATTATTTTGTATATATGTAATGGAAATGAACTTTCATTATTACAAAAGTGAGTTATATTTAAAATCTGGTAGATTAAAATTAGCAACTCTGAACAGCTGCTCAGGTGGACAATATGAATTATAAGGCAAAATGTTAAATTTAGCCAATACACAAACACTTATAATGGATTTAAAATTTTTTAGATAAAAATCAAAACAGCAGTTGGAAAAGTAGCTCCTTGTTTAGAAGCACTAGTCATTGTAGATGTTTTCGATTAACAACCATCAACCTCATTCTGCTTTACTTATGAAGCAAGTAAATGTCAACATTGTTAGAAAAAGTCTTTTTATTTCCATCTGTCAGAAAATTATCATAATAAATGGATTTTTGTTAGATAATTTATTGTTATTTTTCAGAAAACTATTGTAGTACGGATATAAATCACCTACCTTTGGAATCAGTAGTCAAAGATATCTATGATGGGAGTAGTCTCCTTAGATGTCATGACCTTGAGCAATAAACAACCTGAGCAACCGTCCTTGGCTACTCTAAACATTTTTATGGCGATGCAGCTAATAAAGTGCTCCCACATACAGAGAAACAAGCTGTGTAGGAAATGGAGGAAAGGCTAAGTGATCCTGAGACATGTGTTTGGATGTTCCTCCTGAGGTTCGCAGAAACATTGGGCAATTCACTCCTCACTCCCTGGGAATCCTCGTCAGTTCATCTACTGCTGCTGCTAAGTCGCTTCAGTCATGTCTGACTCTGTGCGACCCCATAGACGGCAGCCCACCAGGCTCCCCCGTCCCTGGGATTCTCCAGGCAAGAACATTGGAGTGGGTTGCCATTTCCTTCTCCAATGCATGAAAGTGAAAGGTGAAAGTGAAGTTGCTCAGTCGTGCCGGACTGTTAGCAACCCCATGGACTGCAGCCTACCAGGCTCCTCCATCCGTGGGATTTTCCAGGCAAGAGTACTGGAGTGGGTTGCCATTGCCTTCTCCGCAGTTCATCTACAAATGGGGATAAGTAGTATGCCTAATCCTTCAAATTGCTACATGGAGGCCAGGGAGATGTTCCCAGTTCTGAATAGTAAATGAAATCATGAGATGTGTCTGAGAGATGTGTTTCCATTTTGTACTTGATAAAATATGCTTTCCTTAAAAACTGTATTGTTTTAAAATCAAATGAAATACATGTGCAGAGCCAGTAAAAGCCAGTAATTCCAATGAATGTGAAATCATTTCCTGTTAAGTCACCTGTGGACAGTTGCTGATTTTGCATGTCCAGTGGTGAACTTCTGTAGGAGCCTAAGGGGTTAACATTCTCGTTTTCTTAGGAAGCCAAATGTTAAGGTAACTGTTTGAAGCTTGCAAATAAGCCACTGTGCAAACTGAAAACCTAAAGATGATCTTTACAGCAACCCCCATCCAATAAATGGCTCTGTAATAAACCTCAAGAGGACACAGGGTTTCTATTTTGAGAAATGAAAATTTGCAAAAACAACCAGAAAAGCAAGTAAAGTCCCAGAAATGGTGAGAACAGTGAGATCAGAGGAAGCCAGGAGGAAGTTTGGTCGAACATCCTCCCCCTCTTTTCCTGATGACCCCACTTGATTACAGCAGTATGTCTGGCCAGACTGGAAAAAAGGAGTGTGTCCCATCTTTCCCTCACTCAGTAAGCATTTACTGTGGCCTGTGACATTCCAGGCGCTGGCCACGGGCTGGTTGAGTCGCATCAGACCTGATCTTGGTCCACGCAGGGCTCTTGAGTTCTTGCCTGTGAACTGTCTTTCCCACACCGTGTTTCCCCGGATTCTGGCCCTCTTTCCTTCCACCATCCTAGGTGATAGCTTCCCTCCAGCCTCAGGTGTCCAGGACTCCTCCTCTTATGAATAGTTTCAGATGTCCACCAAGGGAGAAATGACTGCAGATTGCAATGGTCCTGCCTTTGCTTCTGGCACCCTGGTACATCCAGAGTCTCAGCACTGCCTATAGCAAGCCGCCTTCCTATTGTTCAGAATCAGCACAAATGACACCTCCTCCATGCAGCCTTCCCTCATTGCTCAAGTTAGGAATGGTTTGTCCTTCCTCTCTGATCCAATAGTCCTTTGTTGGTACGTCACTTGAGCACTGACTACACATCTGCCTTTTCTTACAGCTGTTGGGGGGTCAGTGGAGACCTTTCCTGCCAGATTGGGCTGGGAGGACAGGGGATATCACTCTCTGAGCCCAGGGCCCATGTCTAATTCCCCTCTACCCCTGCAGCCTGCTTTGTTCTGCTGGGTACATACCATAAAATTTTTTAAAATTTTGGCTGGATTAGACTCTTTTCTTTGATTTTAGTTTCCCAGAATCAGCGTGGTCAAACTCTTCTGTTAGAGGCGCTCTGCCATCATGGGTCCAGGCATAGCTCTTATGGTCCATTTATTTAATAACTTTTGGTCTCCAGACTTATTCCCTATCCTCCACCCTGTGCTCCCCCTCCCCCACCCCTCACTCAACTACCCTAACCCAGGCATGGATACATATTTTTGTTTTAATAAAATGCAACCTTCTAATCCATCTAAATAACCATATTTGTCTAAGCTTGAACACTTAATGTTGTTTGGGTTGAATTTGCCTTTTGGCGAAGAGAATGAAACACTTCGTTAGAATTTCAGGCCCTAGCCAGCAGTGTGGATTTGTTTGGGGCAGGACAGGTGACCCCCGGAATCCAAGGGGGACGCAGTCAGCAGCTTAGTCTGGCACAAAAGCTCTGCTTCCTCTCTCTGGTCGCCCCACCTCGGAGCCTGTCCCCCGCCCCAGCACTCTATCCTCTCTGGCAGAGCCTGTCTCCACAGCTGTCAGGGTGCCAGCCAGGAGGCCCCAGAGAGTTCTCTTTTCCGAGAGATTATCTGTTCTCCTTGACACACACGGCTCTTTGAAGAAGCCCATTTCCGTTTCTCCTGCATCTTTTGGTTTGTGGTCCTTGATCACACCCTTGGTGAAGTGCCTGCCCCCACCCTACAGTGAAGAAACTCAGACCAGCTGTTCTCAGATTTTTTGGTCTCAGTGCCCTTTATACTCTTAAAAATTATTAAGGAACCCAAGGCATTGTTGCTTATGAAGGCTGTATCTATCTGCATTTACCACATTAGGAATTAAAACTGACAACTGAAAAAGAGAGTGAAAATAGCAGCTAACCTCTTAGCACTACGGTGACAGGGTTTTTATGCTCCCAAACCTCTGGAAGGACCTCTGGAGCCCCCAGGATAACCCCTAGGATATGCCCAGACCACACTTTGGGCACTGCTGCTGCGGCAGGCCATTGGTTTCCTTGTGTTAAGCAGCTACGGATTGTGGTTCAGTCGCTGAGTCATGTCCGCCTCTTTGGGACCCACGGACTGCAGCACTCCAGAGTATGGACTGGGTCTCAGTAATTCTTGTTTGAAGTGCTTGGAAATATCTGTGCCATTGAGAGTTATTCTACCCTCATAGTCACCCTGGGAAACACTCCACTTGTTCTGATGATGGCATTTGGGTTCTCATAGAGGTCAGCCTCCAGAGATGAGGCAGCTCTGTTGAATATCCTTGTGCTTTCAGATCTTTGTTCTTTGAGGAGCATTTTGATTCCGGGAAATAGCCAAAGGTGAATGAACTGAAATCTGTAAAATTACTTGGGTAGTCAGTTGGGTAACATTACATTTTTGGATTTTTAAAAAGTAACACTGACTTCTTAATATTTGGATTTCAAAGCTGCCTTGACAAGCATTCCCCTAATGCTATATATATATTCACACATGTGCAGATGATGTTTGAATATGTTTAATAATTGCACTATCCTCTGAAGAGTAAAAATTGGAAACAAAACCTTAATGTCCACAAGAAGACCAGTTAAACAAACCATGGACATCCATGGAGTAGAACACTTGGCAGATGAAAAAAAGAATGAGAAAGAGATTTACCTATTGATAACAAATTAATGCCGAAATGTATCACATGAAAAGGCAAGAGGCAGATATATATATAGTATGCTATCATCCACAGGGAAAAAACTATTGTTTGTACGCATCTATACGTCTGTGTGTGTGTGTGTGTGTGTGTGTGTGTGTGTTTGCTCATATACGTAAGGTGTTCACGGGCAAACATGAACACCTTATGTACACTGGTTGCCTCCAGAGAGAGGAACTAGCTGCCTGGGGTGAAGAGTAGAAAAGCATCTTTTCAAGGGCTGTCTTTCTGTACCTTCTAAGTTTATAGTCATATGAATGTTCCTAATAAAATAAAAACTTTCAGAAGCTCCAAACTAAAAAAATTATGCTGTTCCCTCCTTCTTTCAAAATTAAAAATAAAAACAATTCTCAACACTTAGAAAGACTCTTCTCCACAGAGGAGTGCTTAGTATTACTTGAGCAATTTTGGGTGATTATTAGAAAAAAAATACAATGTACATGGGGGGCACATCCAAAGAAGATGCTAGAAGGGGAGGAACTAGTCATTTTGTTCAGTCCAGTTCAGTCCTTCAGTCATGTCCAACTCTTTGTGACCCCATGGACTGCAGCACGCCAGGCCTCCCTGTTCATCACCAACTCCCGGAGTTCACTCAAACTCATGTCCACTGAGTCAGTGATGCATTTTGTAGTCCTACCTTATTCTTTTCACCCTCGCCCCTTCCCAAAGGGGGAAACTGAGTCCAGACGGGCTTAGTGACTCATCTATGTCATCTGGGCTCTGGGCTTTGACTCCTGCCTTGTTAGGGGATTTCCTGGCGGCTCCTGCAGGCCATGCGTGGGGGCTGGAGGGGGACAGATCCTCTTTCATTTGGTGCTAAACACCATCTCTCCCCACTCCTCACCCACAGTAGGGGCCGTGATGGCAGCTCCTGGGCAGTGTCCTCTGCACCCCGGCCCCTTCAGCTCTCCACGCACCCAGGCGGGGCCACCTCCTCCAGGCTCTGCTGGGACACGGGTCTTGGTTCTGCAGACAAAGTGCCTCAACTTCCACAATCGGCACTTCCCAGATCAATCATCACCTACTTTATCATCCAGTTTGGTTGGTTCAGATGACTTTTAGTAAGTAAGCAAGTGTTAATCTCTCAGTCATGCAACCCCATGGACTGCAGTCCACCAGGCTTCTCTGTCCATAAGATTTTCCAGGCAAGGATACTGGAGTGGGTTGTCATTTCCTTCTCCAGGGGATCCTCCCAACCCAGGGATCGAACTCAGGTTTCCTGCACTGCAGGCAGATTCCTTACCAACTGAGCTACAAGGGAAGCCCAGATAACTTTGGGCTGTCTTAAATCAACTTCTCCTTCAAAGGATAAAGATTTACCATCCATTAAGGGATTGAAAGTCTATGGTGGAGACTTGCCAAGGTTCTGATAGAGGCTGAGTGACCCTGTTTGGGGTCCTCGGAAGGAATCTTGGGCATTTATTCATTCATTCACTCAACGAATGTATGCTGGACCTATTAGTTGGAGAGGCACTGTTCTAGGCCCCGGGGATATGGTGATGGCCACAACAGGGAAATTTTCTGTTCCTGTGGAGCTTATGTTCTTGTGATAAGAGACTGACAGTAGGCAAGCAAACTAATCAGTGCTTGTGGTAAATTCACATTCTAGTTAAGAGATCAGAGGGCGATGGGGCAGAGGCTGGGATGCTGACTGGACCATGTGCTTGGGGAAGGCCTGTCTGAAGAGGCCTCTTTAAAACAGAGAAGTTATCTCGGAGCCCTGAGGCCCTCCTTTCCAGAGGTGGAGAGTCTAATGTTCTCTGCATCAGACAGGTTCCTATGGAGGAATGAAACACAGGGAGGAGAAGAGAATTGCCGATTCCCGGGGGCCTGTATCTGCCAGCGGCTGCTAAGTACCTCTGAGAAACTCTGCTTTGAGCTAATAGGAGCCCCCTGTTCTGGGAACATCAGTACATGGAACAGAAACCTCTGGGTGGACCCCTGGGCAAGATGAATTTGACCAACCATACGTTCCAAGACTCCAGAGGTAAGTTCTAGACACTACCACTCAGTTGCTTGGCTTGGGTAAGATGAGCAAAATGCCAGGCCTGGGCAAGTGGCTACTAATTACTATTAAATAATAGTCTGACCATTTAGTTCTGGAACAACACTATGACCATCTCACAGATGAGGAAAATGAGACTCAGAGAGATGACGTGACTGTCCTAAGATCACACAGTTAGCAGTACCTGAGACCAGGCCACGGGACCCTCAAGCTCAGACTCTTTCTCGATGTCATCCTTCAAGCTGTTATGCCCACTTGACCTTCCTCGGCCTTCCCAGGACAGGCCTTTGCCCTTTTCTGGCCCTAGAAGGACACTCTCATGTTGCCTGTCTTCCTTGCTGAGAACAGATGTGCCCTGCCTGGCCAGCACCCTCCAGCTGGTACCCCAGGCTCCTGTCTCGTCACTCTGGGCTTTTGTGTGACATTCACTACCGCCTACACACTCAAGTCCTGTGTCTCGGTGTCTCATCTTGAGTAATTCCCTGCTGGTGCTGTGGCCACTGGAAGATCTGATTTCCAAGTCCCCTCCCTACCCTTTGCCCAGACAGTGGGCAGGGTCTGTTAAAGAGAAACTTGGTGAGCCAGCTGTCATACTTAGAAGGGGGACAGGGAAGAAGGCCAAGAGGAAGTGAACCATGGAGGTGCCTGACCCAGATCCTCCCAGCCTTAGTGCTCCAGGAGCTGTAACTCTTGGTGCAGTACTCCGCCTTCAGATACTATGTATCGTCAGTGGGTGTTAGCTTGCCCTAGTGATCCAGTAGGTTCCCTCTTCCCTACTCCAGCAGCAGTCTCTGCATTTGGGTATCCAAGTAGCCAGCTCCCAAGACGTGTCTGGAGAGCTGCACTGAAGCACGCAGCTCCGCTTTAAGGGGAAGGAATAGAAAGAGGCTTAAGTACAGGCAAAAAAGCTTTGAGTTTAGAGTTGAAAACACGGACTCCAGCACTTAGTGGCAGCAAGTAATGACCCTGAGGATCTGTACAGTAGGAGGGTTGGGTTACCTGTGTTTTAAGATTCCCTCTAACTCTGAGAATCCCGGGTCAGACTGGATGGAGAGGGGATAAGTTTAGTGTCTCCATCCCTTGATGCGGGAGAAATTTTTGAAGTGTGGGTGATAACACCGTCACCTCCTCACCAAACATGGGCAGGCTGTAACAGCTGGCACCTCTGCCTGGTTCCATCCCAACTGCCCAGTGTCCTGACCATTCCCCATCCCTCAAAACATGCGCCTCCCTGGGGATGGTTGCCTGCATCCTCCTGATTGTCTTTTTCCTGGACATCCTGCTGTGGCTGGTAACCTTTAACCCTTTGTAAGAATGGCAGAACTCAGGAGTACAACGATAGCCTGATAGCAAGCTGCAGCGTAACTCATGTCAGAGAGATACGGGTTCAAGTCTGATCTCTGCCACTGTCTAGCTCTATGACCGTGAGCAAGTCTGATCTCTGCGGGCTGGTTTCCTTACTATGAAGTGGGTATAATGATTGCTTCCAGCTTATTATCTGTCTGTGAAGAATGAATAAGATAATGAATGTGCCAGGTATATATCCAGTCCCCAGTGTAAGGTAGCTAGTATTACTGTTTAGGGTCCCATAGATCTCATTCATGTATGCCTAGTCTCGGTCATTTCCAGTGGCTATAACAAGTTACTGTTTGGGTGGTTTGTAAACTACAGACATTTCTCATAGTTCTGGGGGCCAGAAGGTCTAAGGTAAGGCCCTGGCACATTAGTGTCTGGTGAGAGCCCGCCTCTGGTTCTCAGATGGTTGTCTTCTTGCTGTGTCCTCACAAGTTGGAAGGGGGCAAGGAGACCCTCTGGAGTCTCTTTTATAGAAGAACTAATCCTATTCATGAGAGCTCCACTCTCTTGACCTACTCACCTCCCAAAGACGCTACCTTCAAACATTATCGCCTTGGGGGTGAGGATTTTAACACATGAGTCGTGGCAGGACACAAGCATTCAGTCTATAGCATGTGTTAAAGAATTACTCTCAAATATCCTTTCCTTTTCTGCAGAGAACATCACCACCTCAACGTCAGGCCCCACACTACACAGCAGGTGGGTGAAAGAAGGGTTGGCCCCTGGAGGAGTATCGGGGATCTTGGAAGGGGGTCTGCTTGGCCCCTGTGGGAATTGGTGTGGGTGGGACCTTGGCGTGGAGATCGAGGCAGAGGGAAGAGGGTCAACATGGAGGCAGGAGATGGTTGGCTGTTGTGGAGGTGGAAGCCCAGCAGTGGGGAGGCCCCAGGGCCACCTTGTGGATGGTCCCCACAGCCGGCCAGGGCACTGAAGTGTCCTCGTTCTCTCGTTCACTTCCCTCAGCCTGGACACAGCGGCCACAGCTGTTTCTGGCTCCATTGGTGTTGCGGCCCTCATCTTGCTCCTGGTGGGACTCTTGTCCGTGACTCTGAAAAAATGGAGGCATGAGAGTGAGTTGACCAGCTGACCCTGGAGCTGAGTATGAGGAAAGGGGGGAAACTGAGGGCAGGAATGGGGTGTCTCCTCTGGGGCAGCCTTGGGGGAAGGGAGAAGGGGGAGGCTGTAGGTCTATTCTCTGGAGTTGCCAGGGACTCAGCACAAAGCAGCAAGATTTGTTTATGGTACAAACTCTTTATGCTAAAAGTCACACATAAGCAATCTGAACAGACATGGTTCAAATGCATCAACTAAAAGAAATTTTGATGCCAAGTAACATCTAAATAATGACCAAAATCATAAAGGATAAAATAGCACTCACTCTCCCTGTCTCTCCTGGGCACTTAGCCCAGTCTCGGAGGCCCAAAGGGTTGAACGTGGTGGCTTTGCATTCTGAAGTTCAACCCTAAGTCCAGCAATCAAAGAAAGATGGCTACCACCCCAACTCAGACTGACTCTGAATTTATTAATTCTTCTAGGACTATTTAGGAAACAACAGAAGCATCAGACCAACTTTCTCCACAAACCCTTGGTAAGGAAATGGCTGAGTCATACCTAGAGATGATCTCTGCCAGGATTTCATGCTGTTCCTAGGCAGGCGCCACACAGGCATAGTGGGGATGAGGCAGAGAACAGCCCTAAAGAAATGTTTTTGAAGATCAAAGCTTGCTCGGCAAGACCCCGAGGTTCCACTTGCTGTCCTGCAGGGACCCCGGCAGCCGGTTTTGTCTTTGGAATCACTGGTGTCTCTAACCTGCATCCTGTTTCTAAAGGAGCTTTCCTGCCATGCTGACGCCATATATTCCAACGTGATCAACCTGGCCCCCAGGAAAGAGGATGACTTCGCTGTCTATGCCAACGTGCCCCCTTTCAACCACCCCAGGAGGACATCCCCAGACCACGTGGAATACGCCTCCATTGTATTTCACTGATGAGAAGCTAGTGAGATGCTTCAGAGTGGAGAGTCAGACCTGTGCCTATCTGTATCCTGATGCAGCTTTTGCTCTAGATATGTGTGTATGTGTGTGCACGTGTGTGTGTGTGTCTTTGCATGCACGCCCATGCTTAAAATGCATAATATGTATTCTGATGGAGGTAAATGACTGGGTATTTTTTCTGATTTATTGGAAGCGAGGTGCAGTGCTAGTGGAAAGGGGTGACATCTGAGCGACAAGGGACGTAGTCATTTCAGCCATTCTGAGCCAGAGGCAGATTCCTGAGAGACACTGGCCAAGAGAAGAGCCCTTTCTCTCCCCTGCCCCTCATAAGGCCAGGGCTGAGGAGCAGGGCTCACCCCACTCAGGGACCAGCTCCTGGATTTTGTCTCTGCTGTTCTGCCCTGTAAGGAACTGACGCCTGTAGAGGTTAATGCATGCGTCACGCTCAGGTCTATGGCTGATCACCACGTATGTCTTCACAGAGTTTTCCAGGGCCATGCAGCAAGTGTGGAGGGAGGCGTGGGGGAGCCGCAGGTCCATGTGAAGCACTTCTTCCTAGAGGAGTGAGACTTGCCAGGCTTCCACAGAGGATGCAGTGCCACTCGGAACAGGAGCTGGGGAAGAAGCAGTCGGCGGAAGTGGGTACATGTTACTGCTGACCAGGGTCTGCTGAGGCTTTGGAAGACGTCTGAAACTTTGCAACTGATTCACTCCTTCTTCCCTCCATTGAAAAACGTGCATTAAACACCACCATGTCCTAGTCCCTGGGAACACAGCAGTATTCAACAATACAACAGACAAAACCTTATTCTCTGGCACTTACCTTCTAAGAGGGGGGCAAAGCAATGAAAAGGTAAACAAACAAGTATACAGACTGTCACATAGTGGCATGTGCTGTGGGCCAAAATCAAGCAAGTCTCGAGAGGTAGGAAACACCAGCTGGGAGCGGGTGGCTATTGGTGTTAGATGCAACCTTGCTGACATTTGACCCGAAGGAAGTAAGAAAGTGATACCTGAGGACAAATGGGGAAAAGCACGTTAGAGAGAAGGAACAGCAAATGCAAAGGCCCTGAGGCGGAAGCATACTTTACATGGCCCAAGAATAGCAAGGATGTTAATGTGTCTGGAGTGAGGAGGGGCAGTTTGGGGGCCTGAGGCTTGCGCAACGAATCAGCACCTGAGTTTGGGAATCAGTGTTCCAAGGCAGTGTTTCCCTCAGCATGCTCCATGCAGTGTGAGTATAGAGACAATGGTCCTTTGGCGAGCATGCCTCTGGCTATACCACTCTCTACACTCCTGTTGCTCACATTTGTTAATCTCCAGATATTCCCCTCATTCACAGAGTACTCCTGGTCTCTATCCCACCCTAATCATCCTCCAAGGTTATTTTGGTGGCAGTGTGGGTGGTCCGCACGACCTCTGAGTTGAAATTTTCCCAAAGGTGTTCTTTCAGTTATGGGAGGTTTTAAAGAATGTTGAGATGAGGAGAGTAGATGAGATCTGTGAACAAATAAGTCTGGGGACTGATGAATAAGTTAAAAAACCCATTAGTGGTAAAGAACCTGCCTGTCAATGCAGGAGACAAGAGATGTGAGTTTGATCCTTGGGTCAGGATGATCCACTGGAGAAGGGAATGGCAACCCACTTCAATATTTTTGCCTGGAAAATTCCATGGACAGAGGAGTCTGGTGGGCTACAGTCCATGGGGTCTCAAAGAGTTGGACATGACTGAAACAACCTAGCATGCAAATGCAATGGAGAAAAGAAAATTTCATTTAAAAACAAAGCTTATGGAAGCCACTTTCATCTTTGAGGATGGCATGGTTCATGTCATTAAGAAAACACTTATTCTATGGCTCCATTCCATCTATAGGGACTGGAGAGGGGAGATGAAAGTAGAAAGGAAACACAAAGATTTCCAAGCCTCTGCCTTCTTTTCTGTTGCTAATGGGAGAGCTCAAGAGCAGGCAGCCTTTTCTCTTTAGCACAGCTCTATGATGACCAGGTACCCTGATTTGTTGGGGATTTTCCTGGTGTACAATTGTGGTCCCAGCAAAATTATCATTAGGTCCCCTTTCATTCTCTAAATTGTCATATTTTGGATGAGAGATTATGTGGTCACCTGTTCACAAGATTTTGAAAGTGCAAAAGCAAGTCCAAGACCAATAAAGAAGGGAAAGCAAAGTTGTTTTGTACAATAAAGTGAAAATGGAGTCGAGGTGGGAGCGGAGGAGGCTGCACATACAGTGCCTTTGGGAGGTGATGAGGGCAGTCTGGAGGCCAGAGGGAGCTAAAATCACGTGAAGATTTCCACCACCATACACCTTGGTAAAGCCCACTGAACACAACAATTCCTGGTGCGGGTATTTAGGGGGAGGGAAAGGGAAGTCGCTCAGTCGTGTCCCACTCTTTGCGACCGCATGGACCGTAGCCTACTAGGCTCCTCCATCCATGGGATTCTCCGGCAAGAGTCCCGGAGTGGGGTGCCATTGCCCTCTCCAGGAGATCTTCCCGATCCAGGGATTGAACCTGGTCACCCGCACTGTAGGCAGACACTTTACTGTCTGAGCTGCCAGGGTAGTAGGGAAGGGGGCATCATGGAAAGGGAACTGAAGTCCACATCTAGGTCAGCACAGAGCAGAAATAAAGGGAAGTGGTAAGAGGTGCGATATGAATGAGTTGGACCCTACAGAGGGAGGCTGAGCTCAGAGCCGGAGCGAACACACGAACGCAAACACTGAAAATTCTCAGAAACCTCAGGGAGGGCACCAGAGTTTCCAAAGAACCTACAGTGGGGAGGTTAACAACGGTATTTAATGGGTAGTTTGACCTCAGCATGAATCTGGGTTGTAAAATTTAAACAGCTTCCTTTATGGCGAGACTTCTCAGAGCCTTCAATATGTAATGTACTTCATGAATAAAGTCCTTTATGAATAAAGCTCTCTTTTGTTTTCCTAGGGAGCATCCCATAGGACAGGAAGTCATCCTTGTAACAGCCTATGGGAAGCGCTTCTTTAAGGGGACACCTGCCCAGGCAGCACTCGGGTGGTGCGGGCCTGGAACGGCTTGCAGTGAAGCCTCCGTTCCTGGCCAGAGGTTGGGGTCAGGTCACAGCGGTGAGAGCACCAAATTCCGGCCACTAGACCAGTGGTCAGTGACAAGGCCCTGACCCTTCAGCTTTGAGGCAGAAGAATTTCCACAAAGATGGAAAGTCATGTTACCAAGTATTTATTAGGAGGAGAAAGCACAGTACTTATGGATAGACACACGAAAGAGAGGCACACTGTTGTGGTGGTTTAAATCATTTGTAAGGGACATTTCTTCCGGGTTTCCTTTGGCCAGTCATTCTGATTTGCCCGGTTCAGAGTCCGTACTTGGCATATCTCAGTGTCCTCCCGTGTGTGCACAGGCATCTCTTAACCGAGACGGATTCCACCAAAGAGCCTATGGGCGGGGCATCACTTAGGATCACTCTCCTTTTGACCCCAGGGAGCCTTTCTGCGCATGTGTAGTCAGGGAGGTGTCCTGTCCTGACTTCGAGAATGAGAAATACATGGTCTCTTCTATCTGGGCAGGGCCTGGCTTCCTCTCTCAATTGTCCTGCTATTGATATTTTGGAGTTTCAGTTTGCAGGGGATGAATCTCCAATTGCTTTACCCTGGGGGAGGGGGCACCTACCTCCTGCCTCAAAAGGGGGGTCTCCGCCTAACTCTGCTTCTGATTCTACCCAAGAGTGAACAGTGGTCATTATTAGTCTTTTATGTGGCAAATAGAATGGCTGTGAAGCCAGGACACTCCCCTTCTCTAGCCTTGATTTGTACCCAGCAGCTCCCATTTTTGGCTTCCCAGGTGGCTCTAGCCGTAAAGAATGTGCCTGCCAATGCAGGAGACGTAAGAGACATGGGTTCCACCCCTGGGTCGGGAAGCTCCCCTGGAGGAGGGACTGGCAACCCACTCTAGTATTCTTGCCTGGAGAAGCACATGGACGGAGGAGCCTGGGGAACTGCGGGCCATGGGGTCACAAAGAGCTGGATGCGACCGAGGTGGCTGAGCCCTGACACCTCCATTGTTAGTGAGGCAGCAGAGACATCTCTCTGAGCAGGAGGTCTCAGCTGGAACAATTTTGCTCCCCCTCCCAGACATCTGAAAATAGCTGGAGATGTTTTCTATTGTCACAGAGGAATGGGGTGTGTGTGTGTGTGTGTGTGTGCCACAGGCATATAGGGAAGCTAGGGATGTTGTCAAAATGCACTGGAAAGCCCCCTACAAAACAGAATTGTCCTGCCTAAAATGTCAGTCATGTTGCTGTTGAAAAACCCTGCTCTAGGTTTTCCTGGAGCCTGTTGTGTCGTTCCAATACATAGCTAAGATGAAGATGTTGACCACCCTCTCCATGTCCCAACCTTGGGACCCATTGTGGTTTCAACAAATTAAAACAAGCCTCCCCAAAATGATTTAAAAGTCTCAGCAACTAAAAGGATGACTGAGCAACCATCTTGATTTGCCTGCATTGTTTCTGTTTTAGCACCGAGAGCACTGAGTTTTAGCATCGAAGAATTTGGGGAACCCCTCAAGTCGGGCCTGCTAGCAGCTAGAACTCTCTGCTGTTGAATCAGCCTTTGTGATTTTATTTTATTTTTAAAATTTATTTATTTTAATTGGAGGCTAATTACAATATTATAGTTCAGTTCAGTTCAGTCGCTCAGTCGTGTCCCACTCTTTGCGACCCCATGAATCTCAGCACGCCAGGCCTCTCTGTCCATCACCAACTCCTAGAGTTCACTCAGACTCACGGCCATCAAGTCCGTGATGCCATCCAGCCATCTCATCCTCTGTCGTCCCCTTCTTCTCCTGCCCCCAATCCCTCCCAGCATCAAAGTCTTTTCCAGTGAGTCAACTCTTTGCATGAGGTGGCCAAAGTACTGGAGTTTCAGCTTTAGCATCATTCCCTCGAAAGAAATCCCAGGGCTGATCTCCTTCAGAATGGACTGGCTGGATCTCCTTGCAGTCCATGGGACTCTCAAGAGTCTTCTCCAACACCACAGTTCAAAAGCATCAATTCTTTGGCAACATCTCCTCATAAACAGGAACTCAACAAATAAATAAATCCCTAATTTTTCACTTTCTTAAGAGCCAGTGACCTAAGAGGAGTCGAGCTCATGCTCCTGCATGGTCATGTTGGACTCTACAACCCTTTGGACAGCAGCCCTCCAGGCTCCTCTGTTCATGGGATTCTCCAGGCAAGAATACTGGGGTGGGTGGCCATTTCCTCCTCCAGAGGATCTTCCTGACCCAGGGATCAAACCCATGTCTCCTGTGTCTCCTGTTTTGCAGGATTCTTTACCCCCTGAGCCATCGGGGAAGCCACCGTTTCTAGGCATAGATGTTAAAAACTAGATTTACTGAATTCACCAGTATTCCCTGGAAATACCTAGCTGGAGCAATCTTGACTGTGTAAGGAAAGTGGGGGGATGGTCAGAGGCCCCAGAGAGTTAGAAGGATGTTCTTGAGGCTTATTGGGCACTTCCACCCTTTCCTCTTGTGTCTTTGCCAGGCCTTCGGAGAGTCCTTAGCAAGCTCCACCTGTCCCTCTGATAGAACATCTCGGGGACCTCTCCTGACCCTTTGCCAGGAGACATCTCTGCTCCCAAAGGTGTTAATGCCATCTTCTTGCCAATGCCACTGAAATCTCCATCTCCATCTGTAGACATCGGTAGACACTCATCTAACAGCTTACTGGACTTCACCTCTTGGAAGTATGACAGCAATAAAAATGAAAAATACTTTCGTAGTCTTAACTGTGTGTAAACACTAATGCGGTCTTAACAGAGACATTTTAAGTACCTCACATATAATAACTCATATAAGCTTCACAGCAGCACTTGAGAAAGCTACTATTACTCCCATCTTCAAGAAATGGGTCATGGAGAAGCTGGGTAATGACGCTAAGAAGGCAGAGTCAGCCTCACTTCAGGGCCCCTGTCCTCACCCACTGTGTGTCCTGGCCCCTGTGTGTTCATCCTCGCCATGACTGGCACGGAAAGGAGCCTGCTGCTCCCCCATCGCTCTCTCCCTCCCCGCCAGTCCCCCACGGGCCCAAAGGGAAAAATCTGAGGCACCTTGCAATTGTCTTTCTCCCACCTTCATTCCAAGTAATTCAACCACCAAATCCTATCACTTCTACATCCTACATATCTAAAAAATCTGTTTAATTGCCTCTCTCTCTCTCTCTAATCGAACTTTGCAACCAGAGGGTCTTCAAAACCAAGCTGCCAGTGGCATTTATCAGTTCGCCTTTCTTCAGCTTATCAGCTTCCCTTCAGCGGCTTCCAGTTGCCCACTGGATAAATCCTAACTCCTTAGCCGAGTCTACAAGGGCCCCTGTGACCCCACCCGTACCCACCCCATCGCTCCTCACTGCCCGCCGCCCTTATTTCGGCTGGCTCTGTTTTCCAGGTGCTCTGGTTCTCTCTCTCCCCACTGAGACTTTACTCACGCTCTTCCTTCTGCTCACCCTTCCCCACTCTCTAGGTCAGAGGGAGCCCTTCTCTACTGATGACTGTGATGAGCCTTCTGCTGTTCCCTGGCTCCCTTTAACTTTCCAGGAGACAGGCTTCGCCACATCTGGGTGTAACTTCTCATCTGAAGTCTATGATCCCAACTGCTTGAGGGTAGGGATTGTGTCTGTCTTCTTTCCCTCTGGATCCTAGATGTAGAGCCAGGTGTATCTTCAGCTACCAAGAAATATCCATAGCATGAATGAGTGACAGGACCGTTCAGAGCGAATAACACACTGACCACAGTAGCAAAGCCCTTGCTATTTGATAAAATAGCAGCTTTATCGAGACAGAGTTCACATGCCATACAATTCATGATTCTACGGTTTTTAGTATATTTGCAGACGTATGCAACCATCACCACAATTTTAGAACATTTTCGTCACCCCAGAAGAAACCTTTCCTCACTATCAGTCACTTTTCACTTCTTCCTATGTTATTTTAAAAAGATAATAAAGCTTGGTATTTGCAGAGTGTTTCATATGGGTAAACAGAGCCCATGTGGGCTCACGGAATCTTGAACAATTTTGTGAGGTGGGCATTGGATGGCATCTGTCAATGAGTTTTAACTTCAGTTTATGGAGGAAGACTTTTAATCAATAAAAATTTTCATCTAAAAGGAAGGGGAGAAGTGGTGGAGGTGGAGGTGCCCAGGAGGTTGGAGTCTTCTGCTGGCAGACTGTTGATTCTGGATGAATGCTGGCCGAGATCCCTTACTTGATGGACATGAGTTTGAGCAAGCCCTGGGAGTTGGTGCTGGACAGGGAAGCCTGGCGTGCTGCAGTTCGTGGGGTCACAAAGAGTCGGAACTGAGCGGCTGGACTTGGGAGCTCCACACGTTGTCACGTGAGCTTGGGGTGCTGCACTGCCCCTGATGCTCTGGGGGGTTCAGTGTCTGCAAAACTCACTGCTGAGAACGTTTATTACTTGGAAGATGCAGACGGTAGAGAAAAGAACACATAAAGCAAATAGATTTTGAGATAATATTACAAGATCTGAATTTGAATCCTGATTCTCTACTTATTACAACTCTCTGACTTTGGGAAAGTTAACCTTCCCATTTATAATACTTCGGTCACCAAATGAGAAGAGCCGGCCCATTGAAAAAGACTCTGATGCTGGGAAAGATTGAGGGCAGGAGGAGAAGGGGATGACAGAGGATGAGATGGCTGGATGGCATCATTGACTCAATGGACATGAGTTTGAGCAAACTCCAAGAGACAGTGAAGGATAAGAAAGTCTGGCATGCTGTAGTCCATGGGGTCACAAAGAGAGTTGGACACGACTTAATGACTGAACAGCCACAAACCTTCCCAATATTCAGCTTCTTTACTTTAAAACAGTATCCATAGTATCTTCCTTGTATGGTTGTTGTGAGGATTAAGGAAACTAGTGTATGTGAAGCAACTTTATATATTGGTGCTCAATGAATAGTAGAACATTTTTTTACTGATAAACAGATTTTTAAAAAATAAACTAAAGCATGCATGGAAGTAACACTATATAATTACTGAAAAATAAGAATTCATTGCTATCCAGGTTGTAATGAAATAGACACACTCAAACACTGTTAAAGGAACACACACGCTGAAAACAAAAGGTCCATGTGACGCAAAGGCCAGAAAGTCACTTTCCTTTGACTTGGACATCTACTCCTGCAGCTTTATTCAAAAGAAGTCATCTAAAATTACCAACAGTAGCAGTAAAATCACTATGTACAAAGTTAACTCATCATTGTGTTGCTTCAGTAGTAAAAATACTGGAAACAATTGATTGATAGTCCAGAGAATGCTTTGGAATTTAGGGTTCCATAAACAAGGCAGAAATGGCAACCCACTCCAGTGTTCTTGCCTGGAGAATCCCAGGGATGGGGGAGCCTGGTGGGCTGCCGTCTACGGGGTGGCACAGAGTTGGACACAACTGAAGTGACTTTGCAAGCAAGGCAGGGAGTTAGGGAGGGGAGTGGGGGGTGAGCAGGGAGGGGGGCTTCCTGGGTGGTACTAGTGGTAAAAAACTCGCCTGCCAATGCAGGAGACATAGAGAAGTGGGTTCAATCTCTGGGTCAGGAAGATCTCTTGGAGGAAGGCATGGCAACCTTTCCAGTATTCTTGCCTGGAGAATCCTATGGACGGAGGAGTCTGGAGGGCTACAGTCCATAGGGCTGCAAAGAGTCGGACACGACTGAAGCAACTTGGCATGCACGCACACAGCAGGGCAGGGTACTAGGCAACCGTTAAAAATGCCATGAAAACCTTTTGGGCACAGAAGAATCCACATGTCCAGACACCCTGAGGTGGGAGGGAGCCTGGAAGAGTGTGAAGAAACAAAGACAAATACCCGAGGTGCAGCTAAGGTCTGAGTTCAGTGGGAAGCCACTGAGGAGTTGCTAGCAGAGAGGGGCATAACCGGAATTGTGGGTTTTAAAAGCTCATTTGTCATAATGTGGAAAACAATTTGGGAAACTGTTTCAAAAAAACCCACAAGTATGCCGGAAAAGCATCCTGCACAATGGTATGAGGATGATTGAAATAAACATTTTCCCTCTTTTAAAAAACTCCTTAATCAAAAAATAAAAGGAGAATAAAGAAAGATTTTAGAAAAATTCCTTCATCTTGACCCACCATTTTTTCTCCCTTAAAAATGAGGAGAGATAATTGACGTTCCTGCAGAAAGTAGCTATGCTCTCTGTGAGACGCTGTGGCCCACGAATACTGGAGGCGACGTGCAACGGCGATAGGGCCTGGGAGGGATGTGGTCTTACAGAATGTATAAGGGGTGGGAGGTGAAAGTGAGTTATCAACCTCCATCAGCCGCTCCTTCTCCACCAGGTGATAAGCTATCAGAAATAGCTTCCTGTTGATGTTACAGATGTTATAGCTTCATTTATCACTGTCTGGTCTCCTCTTGAGTCCTGCCTTTAAAGGTGTCAGCTCAAAGCAGAGTGAGGAGGACCATATCACTTGGAGCTCAGCAGATAGGGGCTTGGATATGGACCTCCCTAGGGGCTCCCGCAGAAATGCACTGACCACGACCTCTGGGGAGGAACAGGCTAAGGGCTTTGTGAGAAAATCATTATTTCATCTTCAGCAAGTGTTTGCATGTAGTTAGGCAGTGAGGTGTGGGCAAACTCTAGGCATGTATAAGGAACAGAATGCTTAAATGCATTCGCTCACTTCCGTATGCCACAAACACTGCTTGAACACCTCCTAGGAGCAGGCAGAGTTCTGGTGACCGGGGCTACGGTAGAGTTCATCCTAGGTGGCCTTGGCCTGCAGCTGCTTGAAGCAGGGCTTCAATTTCTGGCAGGAGATTGAGGCTGGGCAACGGCAGGAAGAGTGCTGAATCTCAGCCACTAGTCCACCAGAGTCAGAGGCCAGCGGCAAGGCCCTGGCCCATCAGCTGTGTGGAAACGAATTTCCGTGTAGAGACAGCAAGCAGTGAAACAAATAAACTGTTTATCTGAATAGACAATGGTCTGGTACGTGTGGACAGACTCAAGAGCAGGCTCAGAGGGAGAGTCGCTCCGTTCTGGCGACTGGGTCACTTTCATGGGACGTTTCTTCCGGGCTTTTGCGCAGTCATCTTGCTTTGCTGGTTCTGGGTCCATATTTGGTTTATCTGAGGGTCCGCCCAGGTGCACACACATCTCATAGCCAAGATGGATTCTAGCAAAGAGGCTGACATCACTTACAGCGTCACTTACTGTGAGGTGACGCGCCCTCCCTTTTTGACCTCCAAGTAGCCTTTCTGCGCATGTGTAGTCAGGGAGTTCTCTTTAACTTCCAGAATGCATAATACGTGATCTGTATCTTTTAGCTAGGCAGGGCCAGCCTCCTTCATCATCCTGCTTTTATGGAGTTTCTGCCTTTATGGAATTTCTGTCCACAGGGGAGAAACTGTTCAGCCTGGGGCCCATCTATCTCCTGCCTCTGAGTCATACATAGACCCTGGATTTAGAGCAGAGTCACGGACGATCTAATCAAAACTCCTTGCAAATGTATATGAAAAAAATGTAGTCCAGAGAGGGCAAAGGCCTCTGATCTCCAAGTCACTGATGTCCAAATCAAGTAGAATTTCTACTGTACAAGACTATCCCAGTGAGAGCACACACACAGATTACAATGTGTCATGTTCAAAGACCCTTAGGAGAAGGCAATGGCACCCTACTCCTTGCCTGGAAAATCCCAGGGATGGAGGAGCCTGGTAGGCTGCAGTCCATGAGGTCACTAGGAGTCGGACACGACTGAGCGACTTCACTTTCACTTTTCACTTTCATGCATTGGAGAAGGAAATGGCAACCCACTCCAGTGTTCTTGCCTGGAGAATCCCAGGGACGGGGGAGCCTGGTGGGCTACCGTCTATGGGGTCGCACAGAGTCGGACACAACTGAAGCAACTTAGCTGCAGCAGCAGCAGCAAAGACCCTTAACAACTACATTTTAAAAATATATATTTTATTTATGTACTTATGGTTGCGCTGGATCTTCACTGCTGCTCACAGGCTTTCTCTAGCCCTGGTGAGCGGGGTGTACTTCTCGTCATGGTGGTCTCTCTTCTTCCAGAGCACAGGCTCCAGCTGCGTGGGCTTCCGAAGCTGCTGCACGCGGGCCGTCGTTGTGACACATGGGCTTAGCTGTTCCACAGCATGTGGAATCTTCCTGGACCAAGGATGGAAGCCACGTCCCCTGCACTGGCAGGCGGATTCATATCCAAGGACGCCCAGCTACATGGTACTGTGAGCCTTGGAGTGGCATCATCAAAGGTTCTGGTCCAAGAACGATCCACGAAGAAGAGCAGAGCAGAGTGAATCCTGCGCAGCCCTGGATGCTGACATATCTATTCCAGATTCAGATAAAAGAGAAAACAATATAGTGAGTCAAAAATCTTGGCTTGATTCCTGTAGGTTAACTGTAGCTAGAGTTAAGTAGCAGGAGATCCTGGCACTCAGGAACAGAGAGCTGTTTGTTGACAGTGTAAGGATGAACCTGAAGGATGTGGAAAAGCCAGTTAGGAAGTTATTCTGTAAAGCTTCCAGCACGCCCATGCATTCCTAAACTCTGAGTAAGAATTTTGCTTCCTATGGCTTCCTTGGTGGCTGCCTGGGTGGGAAGATCCCCTGGAGAAGGAAATGGCAACCCACTCCAGTGTTCTTGCTTGAGAAATCTCATGGACAGAGGAGCCTGGTGGCTACAGTCCATGGAGTCACAAAAGAATCAGACACAGCTTAGTGATTAAACAAAAATAATTCTTAACATAACTATGAAAGAAAAGAAAACTGTAGCTACAGACATATTTCCGCAGTGAACTGATAACACATCGCAGATGCGAAAACACCGAGCAGGGCTCAGCCCGAGAGGTGGACTTTTAACTTTAAAGAATAAAAACGTAAATATTAATAGCTGCTATATGTTGTTTACCAGGGGGCTTCCCCAGTTGCTCAGTAGGTAAAGAATCCTCCTGCAATGCAGGACACACAGGAGGTGTGGGGTTGATCCCTGGGTTGGAAAGATCCTCTGGAGGAGGAAACGGCAGCCCACTCCAGTGTTCTTGCCTGGAGAATACCCTGGACAGAGGAGCTTGGCGGGCTACTGTCCAAGGAGTCGCAAAGAATCGGATACAACTGAGCATGATAAGCTGTTTACCAGAGAAAAGAGCATCTGTTAAGTACTTTGCCTAAGTATTTGTATTAACTTTAAAAAACCTAACGAAATTTTAAAAAATTAAGCATTTATTATTAACCTGTGAAAAAACCGACACTCTCTGAGGTTAAGTAACTTTTCCCAAATCACTCAGCTATCGGGTAACTGAGCCAGTTTTCAAATCTGAATTTATCTGATTCAGGAGCCCTTATTCCACACTGCTTATCTTGTCCAGAGCAGGGAGGTGACATCACGGAGGCCTGCAAAGTTCTGCTTTCTTTGCTTTCCATCAGGGTCATTTTATCCTCCTCCTGTTCTTCAGTCCTCAGTTTAGGTCTTGAAGGTTTAGCCTGAGACCCCACACCCAAAGCCTACAGTCAACCTTCCTTCCCTTGCTGGCACTGTCTGTCTTACAAACTGCCCCAGCCATCTCAGGTTGGCCTCATTCAGCGTTTAACGGCAAAGTGCTTAAAATCATCCTTATCAGTGCCTACATGCCATACATACACTCTTAAATAACCTATGGCCACGGCATACACAGTTTCGGAGGTGAAGCAAGTGGGAAGGGACCTTTGCTAATTTGTAGAGACCCACTTCTTCATTTCATAAAGGAAGAACATGAGCTTGCTGGTGGGAAAGTGATTCGTCCAGTTCATACAAGCGAATGAGTGCCAGAGCTGGGCCTTGAACCCAGGCCTCCTGACTCCTCCTGCAGGGCCCTTTCCACTCCACCAGGCCACACGTGTATTCGTGGTATTTAAATTTGTCTTCACATGGAGGGAAAGAGACTACTACTCTCCACAGACATAAACTGCGTGGAGCAGAAGGGCAGAGCCCTGCCAAGAGAGATGGGAGGTGCTATCTGTTGCTTCACCCAGCTTTTCTCAACCGAGCTAGATCATTATCTTTGAGCAGCATGTCCCCGCCCCGTTGGAAATGATGAAACATTGGTGACTGACGTCCAGTGACTGACAAGCTTCCGGGTGGGGCTGGGGGGTGGTGAGGGAGATGTTTCCATCAGGACACTGCTGAAACACAGGCTGGGACCAGACCTTTCTCATGGTCCTGGGGGTAAGTATTGTCTGGGCAGTAGAATTTAAAATTAGTTTAAGGGGTGTGTGTCTGTTTGTGAATATAAATGTACTCAAATTTCATAGCGGATTTTTTGTTTACGTGCTAGGATGCCAGGGTGTGGAGTTCAATTGCTGTCCTCTTGGAGTGAGCTTAAGATTTGGCACCGTGCCCTTCACAGACCTCAGTGTCTCTCTCTTTTTGACCACACCTGGAGGCATATGGGATCTTAGTTCCCCAACCAGGGATTGAACCTGTGCATTGGGAGCTTGGAGTCTTAACAGCTGGATCACCAGGGAAGTCCCTGGACATTAATTAGCCTCTTGCTCCTGAGACCTGAGATCTGTTGGCAATAGCAGCAGCAGCCTTCAGGGCTCCAGCTGGAAGGTGATTTTGGAGGCAGACAGAACCAGATCCAAAGAACTTTGCAGAATGTTTAAAGCTTCAATTTCCTCATCTACAAAATGGGTATAAAACCACCCATGATATAGTATTGCTATGAGGATCACAGACAATGGACATTTAGCGCCCAGGCCGGTGTTCCAGCAATAGTAGCTATAAATTAATTACTCTTTTCAAGTCATCTGTGAACCAGATCACAGAGAATACCCCGCTACGTGAGTTTTTCCCTTAAGACTCATTCTGAGCTACAAAGAACTGGGATGTTTTGAGGGAAACAAACCAGTCTGGCAGTTTAAAAATGTTATGAATGAGAATGAGAAAACGTATGCTGTCAAAGAAAAAAGCCATGCAAACATCTAGACCAGGAAAAGCCATGCAAACATCTAGACCAGGAAAAGCCATGCAAACATCCAGGCAAAGAGAAGCCAGCAACAATGACAGCAAAATGCAACAGCTGACCCTTCCATAGAGCTTCCTATGCCCTAGGAACCGCTTTAAAGCATCATGCAGATTAATTCATTCAATCTTCACAACAGCTCTGAAAATACAGGTGCTATTCATAGTTTCTCTTTACGGTTGAGTAAACTGAGGCACAAAGGTGTTGAGTGATTTGACTGAAGTTGGTGAGAGCTCTTCTAGAGAACTTCAGCACAGAACAATGTTTTTAGAGCAGGCCTCTCTCCATCGTCTCTGCAGCCCGAGGAGCTCAGGACTGTAGACTAGGCACTCAAGGAAGATGTGGTAATTGGGATCCTGCTCTTGTTCCTTGTCCGGGCCTTGTTGTGTGGGCTTCGACAACCCTACCCAGTACAATGCCTTGAGGAGGGTCAGCTGCGTAATCAGCAGAGCCCAGTGCAAATAAACATCTGGGGTCCCCCCTTTAAAATTATTAAGAATCTAAAAATGGCAAGAGCAGAGCACTAGGCCCGTCACGGGGCCCTTCTGAGCATGAGGTCCTGTTGACCCAATTAGGAGGTAAGCCCGTGGCCCTGAGACCCGGCAGTGAGGCAGGAACAGTGCTCCAAGCTTCCATGCTCTCACTTATCCCTCTTGACAAACCTGTGAGAGAGGCCTTTGGCTTTCTGATTAACGGAGGAGGGCAATTAGGCTCAGGGACATTAAGTGCCCTACTCCCCACCAAGCTTAAACCGTATTTATTACATGGAAACAGATTGAATTGCAATGTGTACAGAATGTTATTAATACAAAGTGCTTTTCCCCATACATTGCCTCTAAAATTTAGAGTCTAAATATTGTGCCAGGAATCACAGAGCTAAGTATGGACTAGACCTGGTTCCAGCCACTAAAGTGCTCACAAACTGAGCATAACCTGTAGAAGGTGTTTAGTTTCTTTAAAATCTAGTTGGTCAATTCTATAAAATTTTGTTGGCTGGCCCCTCCAATTTACCTGGAGCTTTGCAGAACTAGCAAAATGACTTCTGAATATTGCTTAAGTTGCTTGCAGTTGTCTTACTGATTTAATCTTGGCACTAAGTTGCAATCATCTCAAGTAATTGTTTGTAAAAGGGTTTTCCATCAAATTACTAATCAGAAATTTAGGATGATTTGTTTTCTTCCTAAAAATTGGAAGTGCCTGCACTTGTAAAGCCATGGGACTGGAGATGTGGCTTAGCTGATTGAGACTCAAAGTTGCTATTTTTTGTGAATTTGAGTCTTATCATCTATGTCACTTTAATGGAGTTCTAAAACAATAAAATGTCAGAACTAAATCTGTTTAACTCATCCCCTTTAGTTTCTAGACAGGGAAACCGAGAGAGGAAGCAAGTTGTCCAAGGTAGCTGAGTCTAGAAAGTTGAGCTACTACAATGTTGACCTGGTTTTCTATTTCATATTCCAGATGTGTCCCAGCTCCCTGGGGTGAGCTCCCTACCATGGTGGTCAGAGCTGAAGCAAATCTAGGGACGATTTCTCTGATACGCAGGACAGAGGTAACACCCTAACTCTGTTGTTGGCTTCTCCGCGGTGTTTGTCAGGTCCTGCTTCCTCCCTTTCACAGTGCTTTGACCTTCTCTGTTCCCTGGTGCCTGGACATAGGGACACTCATAGGACCAAGGATCTCCAGGGCCATATAGCTTTGTTAATTGGATTGCTTATACCTCCCATCTGAAAATTATGAGTGAGGGCCCTGTGGAAATGGGTGCATTTATATAGGTAAGCCAAATTATAGGGATTGAACCCTCTTTCTGGTCTAAGGATCACCCCCTGTTGTATACCTCTATACGCCAAGCACTTGACTAAGTTTCTTAAATGCTGTGTGTAGTGTGGTGAAGGCTCTGGCCTCAAACAGCCTGGGTTTGAATTCTTTCCCCTCCACGGGGAATTAAAGCCTGGTTCTCTCCTATGCAAAAGGGGGGCAGCCATAGTAGCTACTTCATAACGTTCTTATTTTGAGGGTTAAAGAAGATAATTTATTCAAAATGTTTTGCATGATGCTGGCATATAGGAAGCACACAACTTGAGTTAAAATGAAACAAATGGCATCCTCATTTTCCCCATAAAATTCTGGGACCAGAAGACAGAAAGCAAGTCATAGCTAAGAAGGCCAGAGCTGGGATCCCCAGCCCAGCTCACCTGACCACTGAGTCCCTATTTCTCACCCTTTTCCGGCCCTTGCTTGTGAGGTTGCTGGGCAGGATACCCAGCTTTCCCCCATATCTTCTTATTCCCATGTGGTCAATGCACAGTGAACTTTGTTGCAGACAAGCAATTCCATTAAAGCTGTCCTCTACAGCCGGGGCTGGCAGATCGCTTTAGCTGGAGGGCCGTGCTCTCCATTCTCCACCCACCCGTCCATCTCGGTTGCTCTTCTATGAAGATTCTATTGCAAGGGCATCTCTTTTTCCTCTAAAACATTACACCTTACACTCATCTTCTGACAACTCAGCATGCCTCATCGTGGCGTTTCTTGTGCTTTTTGATTTTTTTTTTTTTTTTTACACCTTAATGTCTTGATTTTCCAAGTACAACATGAGCTTTTGGAAGTTCAGATAGCAATCTCCCCTTTTCATGGCCAAGGGTATTTCATCCAGAGCCACACACAGACCACTCAATAAATATTTGATTCATTGAAATTCAGACATTTACTTACCATCTCAATACTCTATTAACATGGTGAGATAGAATTTAGATGTAAATAAAATGTTTATGTAGAGAAATTTGCTCTCATGCTAATTTCAGCTACTCAGAATTTCTGGGCTTGTTTTCATACTCTTAAAATACTTTTTTTTCCTGATTGGAAAAAAATCATCCACAACATTTCAGCACCTAACTTTTAATATTTAGGTATCTTTTCTTCCATTTCTCCATTTTGAAGAAAGCACATATAAACAGACTCCCCAATTTAATTTCCATAAATGTGTGTTCATGAGAAACTTTGTATTTAATATGCAAAATTATTGTCAGTGAATTATTCTGGATTTGATGAACAGAATCACGTGAATTGAGGGTTAGAGGTTATTGCTAAACTAATAGACATAGTTTTTTTTAATGATCTAGAGTTTCCTTTCTTTAAAAATATTTATTCTTTTTATATTCACTTTTTTATAGAGTTGTGATCATATTGTATATTGTATACTACATATATACAATAAAGTACAAGCTAAATATAACTGTCTTGTAGTTTTTCACTGAAGACTCTTTCCCTAGATTAATTTTTCCTAAACATAATTTAACAAGTCTACACTACTTTTTAAAAATGGTTTGTCTGGAACCCACCTTGTTACAATACCTTTTCAAATATATTCCAACCTTTCTGGATTGTTATTATTTTTTCTTAATAAATTTTTGAATAATTTTGAGGTTTAAAAAATTCTCACTCTAATTTTGATTGGAATTATTTTGGACCAATAAATCAATTTTGAAGTAATTATTTTAGTCTTCTAACTTCCCAATCTGAAACATCAGATGTCTTTCTATTAGTTTAAGTCTTTTAGGTTTCTCAGTAAATTTCTAGAATTTTCTATAAAATAACTTTCTTAAAATTATTCTTAGCTATATCTGTTGTGATGGTTGATAAGGCTCCTTGCTCCCCCTGCCTCCAATTCTATTTTCTAGTATAGAAAAATAGAAAGAATGGCTGGTAATTTTAGAATATTTGTCATGCCCTAGGACTTTCCTGAGCAGTCTCATTAATTTCACTAGTTTTTCAACTGATTCTTTTGGGATTCCTAGGTATAAAATCACATCTTTTGCAAATAAGGATAAACTTGACTTTTCCTTGCTGCATTTCTTTTGTGCATAAGTTATTAGCTGAGGCTCCAGCATCAGCCTGTCTGGGCACAAAGCCTCATTAACCCTTCTCATTATCTTGGCCAACTTATTTAACTTCTCTGTGTCTGAGTTCTGTCCTCCGTAAAATGGAAGTAATAATAATAGTACCTACCTCCTAGGTAGTTGTGAGAATCAGATGAGTAGACGTATGTAAAAGTGTCAGCCACAGAGAGCCTGCTCAGTAAATATTCAATATTATTTTTATAGATTGGAGGAACTCCCAGGAACTAGAATTTCTAGGATTAATTTTTTAAAATGGTTACAACAGACATCTTCATTCTCAAATAACGGCTAAGATATTTTACCATTTGGTAAGATGTTGATTGCTGGTATAGAAGGGATATTCTTTATTAGAGTAAGAAGCAATCCTCACATTTGACTTTTAATAACTTAAGAAATAAAGAAATGAGGGATAGTTAGGGAGTTTGGGATGAGCAAGTACACAGTGCTATATTTTAAATGACTGAAAAACAGGACCTACTGTATAGCACAGAGAGCTTTGCTTAGTGTCTCGTGGCAGCCTGAATGCAAAGGAGTTTGAGAGACATGTATATGCATATGTATGACTGAGTACCTTTGCTGTCCTATCAGTACCTTTGCTGAAACTATCATAATATTGTTAATTGGCTATACTCCAATACAATGTAAAACAATTTAATTAAAAAATAGTAATAATGAATGAGTATTCAATTTTGTCAAATGTTTTTTGGCATTTTACTGTGATCACAGTTTACATTTTTTTAATTTATCCATGTATTTATAGTATATAAAAGGCAGTTCCTTAAATGAGCGAGACTTAGACTTTTGAGTCAGATGAGCTTGAATTAAAAAGACTCTTCCAGTGGGGGCACAAGGGCAATTGTTCACTTCTTAGACAACCTCAGGAAATGGTGATGATGTCTGTTCTTATAAAGCAAGAAGATAAAAGCCACATGGAAAACACTCAACCTTAGTTTTCATTATTGTAATCATTAATCTCCTGGATATCCCTGGAGTAACTTTAAATTTCTACTGGAGTATAGTTTGTTTACAATGTTGTGTTAGCTTCAGGTGTACAGCAAAGAGAATCAGTTACACACATTCATATGTGTGCCTGCCAAGTCGCTTCAGTTCTGTCCGATTCTTTGTGACCCTATAGACTGTTTCCCACCAGGCTCCTCTGTCCGTGGGATTCCCAGGCAAGAACACTGGCGCGGGCTGCCATGCCCTTCTCTAGGGAATCGTCCTGACCCAGGGATCAAACCACATCTCCTGCAGCTTCTGCTCTGGCAGATGGTTTCTTTACCACTGTGCCCCATACACACACTACTATATACAAAAGAAATAACTAATAAGAACCTGCTGTATAGCACAGGAACACTTCTCAATACTCTGTAATGACTTACATAGGAAAAGAAAATAAAAGAGACTGGATATATGTATATGTGAGGGGCTTCCCCAGTGGCTCAGTGCTAGAGAAACTGCCTGCAATGCAGGAACTGCAGGAGTTGTGGGTTCAGTCCCTGCGTCAGGAAGATCCCCTGGAGGAGGGCATGGCAACCCACTTCAGTATTCTTGCCTGGAGAATCCCACGGATGGAGGAACCTGGTGGGTTACAGTCCACGGGGTCACAAAGAGTTGGACATGACTGGGTGACTGAGCACGTAGCACAAAGTGGTATGTATCTATCCCAGTCTCTCAGTTTATCTCTCCCTCCCCTCCCTCTCATAACCATGTTTGTTTTCTATATCTGTGACTGTTTCTGTTTTGTAAATTAGTTCATTTGTACCTTTTTTTTTTTTTTTTTAGATTCCACGTATAAGCAGTATCTCTGTCTGACTGACTTCACTCAGTATGATAATTGCAGGTCCATCCATGTTGCTGCAAACGGCATTGTTTCTTCTCTTTTATGGCCTAGTGCTTCCCTGTGGCTCAGGGGGTAAAGCATCTGCCCACAGCGCAGGAGACCGTGTTCGATCCCTGGGTCGGGAAGATCCTTGGAGACGGACATGGCAACCCCACTCCAGTATTCCTGCCTGGGCAATCCCATGGATGGAGGAGCCTGGTGGGCTACATATACAGTCCATGAGGTCACAGAGAGTTGGATGCGACTGAGTGACTTCAATATTCCACTTTACACATGCACCACGTTTTCTTTATGCATTCCTCTGTGGACGGTCGGCGGACACTTAGGTTGCTTCCATGCTTGGCTATTGTAAATAGTGCTGTGGTGAGCATTAGGGTGTATGCATCTTTTCAAATTATGGTCCTGTCTGGATGTATGCCCAGGAGTGGGATTGCTGGATCATGTGGTAGCTCTATTTTCAGTGTTTTAAGAAGCTTCCACACTGCTCTCCATAGTGGTTATACCAATTTACATTCCCACTGACAGTGTAGGAGAGTTTCCTTTTCTTCACACTTTCCCATCATGTATTGTTTGTAGATTTTTTTTGATGATGGCCATTCTGACCTGTGTGAGGTGACAGCTTATTACAGTTTTGATCTGCATTTCTCTTAATGATGTTGAGTATCTTCTCATGAGCTTTTTTGGCCATCTGGATTTCTTGTATGGAGAAATGTCTATTTAGAACTTGTGCTCACTTTTTATATTGAGGGTTGGGTTTTTTTTGGTATTGAGTTGCGTGAGTTGTTTGTGTATTTTTGGAGATATATCTGTTGTGGGTCACTTCATTTGCAAACATTTTCTTCCATTCTGAGGGTTGGTTTTTCATTTTATGATTTTCTTTGCTGTGCAAAAGCTAAGTTTGACTAGGTCCCACTTGTTTATTTTTGCTTTTATTTTCATATGCCTATGTTTTTCTCTAAAAGTTTTGTAGTATCAGAACTTACAAATAGGTTTTTAATTCATTTTGAGTTTATTTTTGTGTATGGTGTTAGGAAGTGTTCTAATTTCATTCTTTTCATGTAGCTGTCCAGTTTTCCCAGCACCACTTATTGAAGAGACTGTCTTTTTTCATCATCTACTCTTGTCTCCTCCGTCATAGATTAGTTGACCATATGTGTGTGGATTTGTCTCTGGACTTCCTATCCTGTTCCATTGATTTTTATGTCTGTTTTTGTGACAGTACCATACTGTCCTGATTACTGTGAAAGTCGCTCACTCCTGTCCAACTCTTTGTGACCCCATGGACTATACAGCCCGTGGAATTCTCTAGGCCAGAATATTGGAGTGGGTAGCCTTTTTCTTCTCTAGGGGACCTTCCCAACCTAGGGATCAAACCCAGGTCTCCCGCACTGCAGGCAGATTCTCTACCAGCTGAGCCACCAGGGAAGCCCTAAGAATACTGAAGTGGGTAGCCTATCCCTTCTCCAGTGGATCTTCTTGACCCAGGAATCGAACTGGAGTCTCCTGCGTTGCAGGCAGATTCTTTACCAACTGAATTATCAGGGAAGCCGCCTGATTACTGTAGATTTGTAGTAGAGTCTGAAGTTAGGGAGCCTGATTTCCCTGTAGTAACTTTTAAAAAATAATTTAATTAATTTATTTTAATTGGAGGCTAGCTACTTTACAATATTGTAGTGTTTTTTGCCATACATTGACATGACTCAGCCATGGGTGAACATGTGTCCCCCATCCTGAACTCCCTTCCCACCTCCCTCCTCATCTCATCCCTCAGGGTTCTCCCAGGGCATTGGTTTTGAGTGCCCTGTTTCATGCATCGAACTTGGACTGGTGATATATTTCACATATGGTAATATACATGTTTCAATGCTATTCTCTCAAATCATCCTACCCTCACCTTCTCCCACAGAATCCTAAAGTCTGTTCTTTATATCTGTGTCTCTTTTGCTGTCTCGCATTTAAGGTTATCATTACCATCTTTCTAAATTCCATATGTACCATATTGGTGTTTTTCTTTCTGGCTGACTTCACTCTGTATAATAGGCTTCAGTTTCATCCACTTCATTAGAACTGATTCAGAGCATTCTTTTTGATGCCTGAGTAATATTCCTTCATATGTGTACCACAGCTTTCTTATCCTTTCGTCTGCCAGTGGACATCTAGGTTGCTTCCATGTCCTAGCTATTGTAAACAGTGCTGCAATGAACATTGGGGTACACTTGTCTCTTTCAATTCTGGTTTCCTTGGTGTGTATGCCCAGCAGTGGGATTGCTGGGTCATATGGCAGTTCTATTTCCAGTTTTTTAATGAATCTCCACACTGTTCTCCACAGTGGCTGTACTAGTTTGCATTCCCAACAACAATGTAAGAGGGTTCCCTTTTCTCCACACCCTTTCTGCATTTCTTGTTCGTAGACTTTTTGATAGTAGCAATTCTGACCAGCATGAAATGGTACCTCACTGTGGGTTTGATTTGCATTTCTCTGATAATGAGTGATGTTGAGCATCTTTTCATGTGTTTGTTAGCCATTTGTATGTCTTCTTTGGAGAAATGTCTGTTTAGTTCTTTGGCCCATATTTTTACTGGGTCATTTATTTTTCTGGAATTGAGCTGCATGAACTGCTTGTATATTTTTGAGATTAATTCTTTGTCAGTTGCTTTATTTGCTATTATTTTCTCCTATTCTGAAGGCTATCTTTTCACCTTGCTTATAGTTTCCTTTGTTGTTCAAAAGCAGGCATAGAAGGAACATACCTCAACATAATAAAAGTCATATATGACAAACTCACAGCAAACATCATCTTCAATGGTGAAAAATAGAAAATATTTCCCCTAAAGTCAGGAACGAGACAAGGGTGCCCACTCTCACCACTACTACTCAACATAGTTTTGGAAGTTTTAGTCACAGCAATCAGAGGAGAAAAAGAAATAAAAGGAATCCAGATTGAAAAAGAAGAAGTAAAACTCTCACTGTTTGCAGATAACATGATCCTCTACATAGAAAACCCTGAAGACACCACCAGAAAATTATTAGAGCTAATTAATGAATAGAGTAAAGTAACAGGATATAAAATTAATAATACACAGAAATCCCTTTCATTCTATACACTAAAAATGAGAAAACAGAAAGAGAAATTAAGGGATCAATTCCATTCACCATTGCAATGAAAAGAATAAAATACTTAGGAATAAATCGACCTAAAGAAATGAAAAACCTATAAACTATACTTAAAGAAACTATAAACTATAAACCATAGTTAGGTATAAACTATACCTAAAGAAACAAAAGACCTATAAACTATAGGACACTGAAAAGGTTTTTTATAGAAAACTATAAAACATTGATGAAAGACATCAAGGAGGACACAAACAGATGGAGAAATATACCATGTTCATGGATTGAAAGAATAAACATAGTGAAAATGAGTATACTACCCAAAGCAATCTATAGATTCAGTGCAATCCCTATCAATCTACCAATGGTATTTTTCACAGAGCTAGAACGAATAATTTCAAAATTTGCATGGAAATACAAAAAACCTTGAATAGTCAAGCAATCTTGAGAAAGAAGAATGGAACTGGAGGAAGCAACCTGATTGACTTCAGGCTATACTTCAAAGCTACAGTCATCAAGACAGCATGGTACTGACACAAAGACAGAAACAGATAAGTGGGACAAAATAGAAAGCCCAGAGATAAATTCAAGCACCTATGGACAGCTTATCTTTGACAAAGTAGGCAAGAATATACAAAGGAGAGAATACAATCTTTTAAACAAGTGGTGCTGAGACAACGGGTCAACCACTTGTAAAAGAATGAAACTAGAACACTTTCTAACACCATACACAAAAATAAATTCAAAATTGATTAAAGATTTAAATGTAAGACCAGAAACTATAAAACTCCTAGAGGAAAACATATGCAGAATACTCTCTGACATAAATCACAGCAGGATCCTCTATGACTCACCTCCCAGAGTAATGGAAATAAAAGCAAAAATAAACAAATGGGACCTAATTAATCTTAAAAGCTTTTGCACAATGAAGGAAACTATAAGCAAGGTGGAATAACTTTTTATATAATCATGTATTTACCTATGTATTCACAAATGAGATGAGCCTGGAAACTTTCCATTTTTTTCTGTGCCCTATGTTCCTTAAATTTTCAAAAATTCATTTGTAACACTATCTGGATGCAGATTTTGAGTAGATAGCTTTTATACTGCTTTTAATTGCAAATAATAATAGCTGTCATTTATTGGATGCTTATTACTATGTGACAAAAGCTAGAATAACTTACATATCTCATCTTACTTCTTCTGCAAAAGTGGGTATCATTTATGTTCATCGAATCAAACCCTGAGAATTAGTGATTATTGATTTTATCTTACAAGTAAGAAAGCAGAGACTTTGAGAGGTTAAATAATTAGACCCAACTCATGCAGAGGATGAGCTGGGATGTGAAGCCAGACTGTCTGACTCCAAGTTCTCTGCCTTTAGCTGCTCGAGAGGTACCAAACTCTGATCTCAAACTTCCTTCTTGTTATTTTGCTTTGCTTTTAGTCTGTTTAAGTTTTCTGTGCCTTATGGAGTCCATTTCACTAATCTATATTCTTCTAGGAAATTGATAATTTTATTGATATTTCACACACACAAAAATGTCAGTAATTTCACAATTTTTGGCTTCCTCTGTTTATGTGGTTATAATTATTATTAGTTTGACTTATTTATGTTTCATCCTTCTCTTGATTATTCAAAATTGCATATTCAATTAGAGGACAAAAGTCTAGTAGAGTGAAGGAGACTGAATGATATAAAATAGAAATATGTATTTTTTTCCTTCAAAATATTCCATTTCCATCCAACTATACTTTCCTTTACCCTACTGTAATTCCATCTTTAAAGAACAGAATGTTAAGGGCCAGAAAGAGCCTTCGGAGTACTACAAGTGCTGAGCCTAGAAAGGATTTCTACCTGTCCCAGGTCACACAGGTAGCAAGTGACTGAGCCAGGAGGAGCCTGGCTCTCTTCTCCCTGTCTTGTTATCTTAGAGCTCAAATTCTTCATTTTAAAGACATTAAATTAATGAAAATTTCCAAAAAATCTTTTTATAAACACTTTATAAAAAAATCTTTAAATGTACTTATTTTTTTTTTTGCTCTACAGTAGGTCCTTATTGCTTATCCATTTTAAACATTAAAGATACTTAATTTTAAAAGATTGATTAAGTCAGCTTAGCAATATTGATTATGATTACTTTAATCCATATGATGTTTACATAAATCATCTTCTGTTGTGTTCTTTCTGAATGTATCTATCCAAAGAAAGCATGGCGTCAGATGGGAAAAGGTGTATTTTTATTATTTCATCTCTTTTGTTATGCTGTACCTTTTAGAAAGGCCATGAGAGAGCTCCTTTAGCAGGAGAGGGGGAAATAAAATGGAATCCAGCCTTAACTCAGGGTTTGCACCAGGTTCGAAGAAAATAGAAGAAGTGCTCTCAGCCCTCTGCTGACCTGTGGTTTGCAGGCAGTTGGCAGGACACAGCATTAATGTGGGGCTGAGTATCCAAACCTGAAAGAGGGCAGGACAGTCACATCTTGATGATGGAACGAGGCATACCAAACTCTCACATGGTCCAGGCATTTATTTCACCACTTAATTACTTCAAATTGCTCATTTCCCGGTTGTTTGGGGTATGTACACAAATGAGCAGATGTTTCTGCCGGCTGTCTGATCAGCAATCTGCAATTAGCCCCCAAGGAACAACCTGCTCATTGCGGTTAGGGGCCATTAGCCACTTAAAAAATGACATCTGTCATCATTTTCAAACCTCATCCTGCCAAGATTTTATCTTCAAACTGTACTCAAAACCGAATGTCTAAGCTTCCAAAAATATACAGATCGAATTTTTATAGCTCCACTCTAGCCTCCATCTTGGTGCAGTGTTTTAGGGTTGAATAATATCTAATAACTGTTGAGTGCTTTCCACATGCCTGCCACTGTATTTAGGTCTTTATAAGCATAACTCCCCAAGCCCTCACAAGAACTCTGTGGGGTATATACTATCATTAACCCCATTTAACAGGTATAGAAACTAAGACACTGAGAAGTTCAATAATTCACACCTAGAAGGGAACAGAACTTGGATTCGTATTGACTTTTATCTTTATATTGATGACACAGGTACACTGTGTCATTTAGCTGGTAAGGTGCTCATAATATATTAAAATGAAAGGAGGAAGTATAGGCAGTATTGTTCTGAATAAAAAGACCAAATAAGATAATGCTCTTAACATAATGTAACATTTGCTCTTGCCTGGAGAATCCCAGGAACGGGGGAGCCTGGTGGGCTGCCGTCTATGGGGTCGCACAGAGTCGGACACGACTGAAGCGACTTAGCAGCAGCAGCAACACTTATCTAATGCAGTGATTCTCAACTAGGGGCAAAACTGACTGCCTTGGGGAGACATTTGGAAATGTGTGGGGTCATTTTGGCCTGTTACATCTGTTATTGGTGGTCTCCCAGGCAGTGCACAAGCAGTTTTAGACAAGGAGCTGTTTGCCTCTGAATGTCCAGCATAGTAGGAAACATTGGTAAAGTAGAATACTAGTCATTTTCAATGATGCCATAAAACTGAAGGTGCAAACTCAAATGCCTTCAGGGATCAGTCAGGGACTGAAAAGTACACGACCTTCCTCAGGGCATCCGCATACAAAGCTTTAAAGTACATTATCAAATAAAATCATCTAGGTGTCAAATTTGGCCTGTGAGCACCCAGATTGGGGCTTTTTAATGGAGGTTTTCCTGATCTGGAAACAAGTTTATGATCTATTAAGCAAAGAGGAAAAGTAACTTCTCAGTATGATGCTTTGTTTCAAAAAGATTGTGTATACAAATATTTCCATACACATACAAAGTGCATATATTTATGAAAATACAAAGATAATTTTATGGAATGAAATTTGGGTTCATTTTATGAAATGCTTTGTTTATTTGCACTTCTAGTTTTTTAAATTACAAATGCCTTTTAGTTTGATTTTTAATAAATAGAGAGGAGCCTTAAAAAAATGAAAACTTAGAGCATGGTTTCAGAGTACAGCCCTAGTGGTATCCCTACCATCCCCTTCAATGGAAGAAGCAGAATAACTTCTGTGATTAAGGACAAATAAGCCATTTAATATGAAGTCACATTCCTAAAGCATAAGCTGCTGCTGCTGCTAAGTTGCTTCAGTCGTGTCCGACTCTGTGCAACCCCATAGACAGCAGCCCACTAGGCTCCCCCGTCCCTGGGATTCTCCAGGCAAGAACACTGGAGTGGGTTGCCATTTCCTTCTCCAATGCATGAAAGTGAAAAGTGAAAGTGAAGTTACTTAGTCGTGCCGAACTCTTCGCAACCCCATGGACAGCAGCCTACCAGGCTCCTCCGTCCATGGGATTTTCCAGGCAAGAGCAGCAGCAGCATTCCTAAAGCGTAAGAGCGCCTTTTAAAAAGAAACTGTTGATTTCCTGGCACACTAGCTTTGCTTCCAGCCCTTTTCCGTGATTTTCATGCTTTTTTTGTGATTCAATAAAGCTCTCCTGGTAACATCCAATTGTGGGTTTTTTTTTTTTTTTATGTCTGCCCCAGAAAGCAGGATTAGTACCAAAATTTCCTTGAGAAGGAAAAGGAAACGGCAACCCACTCCAGCATTCTTGCCCGGAGAATTCCATGGACAGAAGAGCCTGGTGGGCTACAGTCCATGGGGTCACAAAGAGTCAGACACGACTGAGTGACTAACATACTTCCTTGAGAAATTTGCTTGAGAAATTGGTATCTGTTGAAATTTAAGTAGGGCTTATCCAAAATAAGACTAGATCAGGCATTTAAAATAGATCAATGCCCTTTCTTCCATCAAGTCAACTAATTTTTCAATATCATTGTTTTTCATGAATAATCGCCTACTCACTTCATCACTCTGGTGTTTTATTACCAGCCTCCTGGCTCTGCAAATTTTATCCTGTGCATGTCACTTTTGACTGAACCTTCTTTCTAGAGTTACCAAGATCATGGCATCCAGTCCCATCACTTTGTGACAAATAGATGGGGAAACAATGGTAGCAGTGAGAGACTTTAATTTGAGGGGCTACAAAATCACTGCAGATGGTCACTGCAGCTGGTAACTGCAGCTGTGAAATTAAAAGACGCTTGCTCCTTGGAAGAAAAGCTATGACAACCTAGACAGCATATTAAAAAGCAGAGACATTACTTTGTCAACAAAGGTCCATCTAGTCACAGCTATGGTTTTTCCAGTAGCTATGTATGGATGTGAGAGATGGACTATAAAGAAAGTTGAGCACTGAAGAACTGATGCTTTTGAACTGTGGTGTTGGAGAAGACTCTTGAGTCCCTTGGACTGCAAGGAGATCCAACCAGTCCATTCTAAAGGAAATCAGTCCTGAATATTCTTTGGAAGGAATGATGCTAAAGCTGAAAATGCCACCTGATGCAAAGAACTGACTCATTGGAAAAGACCTTGATACTGGGAAAGAGTGAAGGTGGGAGGAGAAGGGGATGACAGAGGATGAGCTGATTGGATGGCATCACTGACTCAAAGGACATGAGTTTGAGTAAACTCTAGGAGTTGGTTATGGGCAGGGAGGCCTGGCGTGCTGCAGTCCATGGGATCGCAAAGAATCAGACACGACTGAGCGACTGAAATGAACTGAAGAGCTTTTTTGTACAGTTCTGTGTATTCTTGCCACCTTTTCTTAATCTCTTCTGCTTCTGTTACGTCTTTGCCGTTTTTGTCCTTTATTTATGTTTGCATGAAATGATCTCTAATTTTCTTGAAGAGATCTCTAGTCTTATCCTTTCTATTTTCTCTATTTCTTTACATTGTTCACTTAAGAAGGCTTTCTTATCTCTCATTGCTATGCTCTGGAAATCTGCATTCAGTTGGATGTATCTTTCCCTTTCTCCTTTGCCTTTCACCTCTCTTCTTTTCCCAGCTACTTGTAAGGCCTCCTTGGACAATCACTTTGCTTTCTTGCATTTCTTTTTCTTCAGGATGACTTTGGCTGCCCCCTCTTGTACAATGTTATGAACCTCTGTCCACAGTTCTTCAGGGACTCTGCCTACCAGATCTAATCCCTTGAATCTATTCATCATCTCCATTGTATAATCATAAGGGATTTTATTTAGGTTATCCCTAAATAGCCTAGTGGTTTTCCCTACTTTCTTCAGTTTGAGCCTAATTTTACAATAAGGAGCTGATGATCTGAACCACAGTCAGCTCCTGGTCTTGTTTTTGCTGAGTGTATAGAGCTTTTCCATCTTCAGCTGCAAAGAACATAATCAATATGATTTTGATACTGACTGTCTGGTGATGTCCATGTGTAAAGGGGGGAGGTAGGTAGTTTCCTGGGGTCCTCTCTCACTTGGCTTGCCATCTGGATCAGTTTCCACCTCTTGCTCCCAACAACCCCCTCATGCCATGATGAAAGTGAGTTAATGCAACTCTCCTGCAGAAGGAACCACACGAGACTTCTCCAGAGATGACCTTCTGGTGCTCCTCGGCACCAGGTTTGGTGGGTGCTAGGATGAAGCGGGGTGAGGGGATCTCCCCCACTTAGAACATTCCCACTTTCCATCTTCCTGACCCATCTCACATGCTGAATCTTTACGTAATGAAGAACTCACATCTGGCTGCTGAATCCATCTTTATAAATCAAACTAAATAGCATTCTTTAAGAGTGATGATGTTAGGTATACTTTGCTCATTTGACTTGAAAAGTAAAGAGTGGATAGAGTTAGGCTCCTTTGGGGAACGTATCTAGAATTTATTACACCAGAACTTATTATGTCAGAGAGGACTGAAGCTAAGTATGATGACTAAATTGGGCACGTGTCACTCCCATTTTTCTCCTTTCTTTGTTTTTGGCGGCGCAGGGTCTTCGCTGCTGCATGTAGGCCTTCTCCAGCCGCAGCAAGCGGGGGGCTCCTCCCTGGTTACGCGCGCGGGCTTCTCACCGGTGGCTTCTCTCGCAGGAGCAGGCTCGGTGCGCCGGCCTCCCTGGTTGCAGTGTGTGGGCTCAGCGGCGACACGCGGGCCCTGGGTTCCGGCGCCCAGGAGCGGAGGCACCCAGGCTTTGTCGCCCTGCGCCACGTAGGAGCTTCTGTGTTTCCTGCACTGGCAGAGGCGACTTCTTTAACCACTGGCCCACCAGGGGAGTCTGCGCCCAACTTTCGACCTCACACAAGAAAAGTTGTTCCCGAGAGTGGCTTGTTGGTTGGTAAAGGACGTAGGAGAGAAGGTAGTTTTTCCTCCCTGGCAGCTTCCAGCTGGCCAACACCCAGCCCAGGCGAGGCGGTGGAGGCCAACCTCGCAGGCTCCCTCCTCAGCTAGTGCCTCCTCTCTCTCCAAACTTAGTCCAAGGTGGATGTTGGATAGGCCCATCCAGTCCAGAACTACAGATAGAAGTAAAAAAGGTGGGGCTTTCCACACTACCCCTGACCCTTGGAATCCCTGATTGGGAAAATAAGCTTAATCGGCAATGAAAGGCTTTTCAACAGTAATCGTCTGCAGCAGGACAATGGGCCATCGCGTGGCCCATCTTATGCTAAGTAAAGATCATTTCAAAAGCTTTGAAACCATCATGGCTTTGTTTTATAATACACTCCATATTCAGCGCCGTGGTCTTTATTTTTGACACTAAAAAAAATTTTTTTTAACTGACGTATAGTTGATTTACAAAATCGTGTTAGTTTCTGGAGTACAGCAAAATGATTCAATATATATATATATACATTCTTTTTCATCATGGTTTATTACAGGTTATTAAATATAATTCCCTGTACTATACAGTAGGACCTTGTTTTTTTTTAACTTGTTTTATATATAGTAGTTTGTATCTATACAGTAGTACCTTTTTTTTTTTTTTTTTTTTAATTTGTTTATATATAGTAGTTTGTATCTGCTAATCCCAAACTCCTATTTCCGTTCAGTAGTGTGGGTGTGTGTGTGTGTGTGTGTGTGTGTGTGTGTGTGTGAGAGAGAGAGAGAGAGAGAGAGAGAGAGAGAGAGAGACTGGTGTGCTTCACAGAATCTCTCCCAGTGTATTCGCTCCTATGGGATTCCTCTGTGCTTCCAGCAGCAGGCAAGGCTCTGGAGAAGAGACGGAATGTTGGGGGTGTAGGCTTGGATGTAGAGCTCAAACCAGGCTTGACTGTAGGGCCTCAGACATGTCCCTCAGCCCTCTGGGCCTCACGTGGCTCCTTATAAGAGGAGGGTAGTGACTCTAGCTCCTAGGATTGTGTGGATCAGTTTGGAAGGCCGAGCTGCGGGGGTGCTCAGCCCTGGGGCTGGCAGCAAGCCAGTGCCTACCGGCTGGCAGGCGCTAATTCTGTTACTGCCTGTTTTGTAGATTCAAAAACTGGAATCTGGGGAGAGGAAAGGAAAGGACTCCCCAGCAGCAGAGACTGCTCAAGAGTTCTGACCCACTACAGGCCTCCAGGGCCGTCCTGCCGGGGGTGCTGCACAGAGACGAGGTGCTGGAGAGAGCCCGCGCCCCACTCGCAACCCGCGGCGGCCCTGCCAGGAGCTTGTCATGCTGGCTCAGTGAGTGGTCTGGGGAGAGCCAGCTCAGGTTCCCGTGTCGGTAACATCACTTCCCGCACACGTCACCCTTCCCGGGCCCTGAAGCCTTCCCTTCAAGAGGAAAGGGACTCAAGCCACAACAGCAGTACCTGCAGGCTTCCCCTGGCTTGGGGCAGGGATGGGTTTGCAGCCGTCTCAGCACCTCCAGAACCTCTCACCTGATTTCCTCATTTCCCAACAGGGTCATGGAGGTCTGGCATGGAATAGTGATCGCAGTAGTGTCGCTGATCCTGCAGGCCTGTTTCCTCGCAGTCATCAACTACCTGCTCAGCAGGCACATGGGTAACTGGCTCAGGGTTCTCTTCCCTCCTGGCCCCCCTCAGGGACCATTCCCAAGCCCACAGCAAGATGAGCCCCCAAATATCACTTGAAACCTTACTTGAGGAATAGCCAGGAGACCCCTCACTCCACCAACCTCTAAGTGGGTAATCTGCACTCTGACTCAGCCCATCTGTGCTTGGGAATGATGGCTGAGAGTCCTTTTGTTACCCAGATCTCCTGTCTAGAGACAAGCTTCTGTGATGCTTTAGAGGCTGGGCTTGCTTAACCCGAGTGTAGTAAATTTCCTTCATCACCGCCAAGAGATATGTAGAAATGGCCTTGAATTACAAGAGAAAGGAGTATGGTTAGACTAAGATATGAGCTTAAATTTCTGAGCTGATTGCAGTGAAAAGCAGGACACTCTGAGGAAGACATTATAATTAGGGGAAATAACACTGCTTGGGCTGTGCTAAGACAAGGGATTGAGCAGGATGATGTAAGTCTAGGCTTCTCTCGTCATTCATTCATTTATCCAGTACAAGAGGAAAGAAAATAAAAATCTGTGCCGTTATGGACCTTGCATTCCATGGGTAATACAGACAACAAACAAACAAGTAAAATGTGTGTCAGGTCACGGTAAGTGTAGAGAAAAAAATGAAGCAAGGCAGGGAGATATGAACTGGACGGGAGTCAGCATCCCTGAGATCGTGACATTTGAGTCTAAACCTGAGGGAAGTGAGAGAGTGAGCCACGCCTACAAAGGTAATAAGACGGGAGATTTGCTCATCAGGGCAGAAGCAAAGGAGCCCAGGCTGGATGGAGGTGAGGTGCGGGAGGAAGGGGAAGGGGCGTGAGGCCTTCGGCTTGGACTGTAGCTTTTACTCCAAGTGAGGCGGGGGCCACTGCAGGGTTCTGAGCAGAGGAGGGCTGAGGTTTGAAGAGATCTGTCCGATGAGTGTTCCCTCAGGAGAGCTGTGCTCATAGATACAGGATGTGCCTGACCAGGAGAACATTTACTTTTGACTCTTGCCCTGTCCCCGGTAGCCAAGGAAAATGAGCGCATACTGAAAGAGGCCAGGTCCCAGGCCCCCAGCTTGAGTCCAGCTCACTGCTGCCCACCGGCTGCCAAGGAGAGGAAGGAGACTCGGGCAGAGAGGACCGTCCTGGTGCCTGAGCCCCGCTACCGGCGTGAGTACTGCTGCGAGGAGAACGTGTCATAACGCTGCTTCTGTTCTGTCTTGGACTACCCAGGGAGCCTCCTCGCAGCAGCCCCAGTCTTCCTGCCCAAACCACGAGCCGAGGCATTCCTCACACCCTCCCCAGTGCAGGCCAAGCCAGGCCGCTGATTTCAGAAGGCCACCCATCCTATGCGGTGTGGCAGACGGCAGTGGGTTTTGTGTAGGTCTTAGTTCAGGCCTGGGGGTGTCTCTGCTCCTGCCTTTGTGACACTATGGTGTCTTATCTTCTGCCTGCCATTAGTTAGAGCTCAGGTTTCAACCACCTCTGTCTGCTCCCAGCCATGGGATCTGGGCATTTTAATAAACCTGAGCCTTGCTGACAGTTCAGATCTATATCCCACTCCGGCAAGGGGACCAACAGAAACACCACATTCTCACTGTTTTCTCTCCCTCCCCACTTGAGAGACCCGCCCGGCCACTCTTCACACAGTGGAAACTGCTGCTTCCGCAGCAAGATATTCACTCACCAGACTGCCCTTTCTACTTTATCTTTTGGTTGATCTAAGTTTGCTCCATCCTTCTAAACTTTATCTTTTCCGTTAGAGAAATATGGTTGTCAGGCTTCCTCAGCACCAAGATAAGGCCTCAATGCATGAGGGACCCAGAAGATGCCACTTGCATGAACTCAGCGTTTCAGAGGAAGCGGAGAGGCACTGGCCTCACCAGGACCCTTGATCCCAAAGCTCCCCTGAAGCCTGGCTGCAGTCAGAGACGCGGTGGTTGGCAGGGACTTCAGAGATCCTTGTCCAACCCTCTCTGTCACTGGGGACAAGACCAAGGCACAAAGAGGAATGTAATCTGCCTGGAGTTAGTGACAGGCTTAGATTAGAAGGAGAAGGCGATGGCACCCCACTCCAGTACTCTTGCCTGGAGAATCCCAGGGACGGGGGAGCCTGGTTGGCTGCCGTCTATGGGGTCACACAGAGTCAGACACGACTGAAGTGACTTAGCAGCAACAGCAGCAGCAGAAGGTAGAACCAAAGTAGTTTGGCCTTTCATGCTATCCTAGCCATCTCTTTCTTATGCCTGGGCATTCTATCTAAGATGCAGTTTTATAGCCATTTCCTCACTTCTTGGAGAAGGCAATGGCACCCCACTCCAGTACTCTTGCCTGGAAAATCCCATGGATGGAGAAGCCTGGTTAGCCTGCATGCAGTCCATGGGGTCGCTGAGGGTTGGACACAACTGAGCGACTTCACTCACTTTAATTAGAAGCGTGTCTGTGATTTCTGGGGCCAGATCTGTTTGCCTTGGACCACAGCAGCTCAGCACACCCCGCTTACTCCCCTTCCAGCAGACAGTCTTTCTCAAGCACAGGGCAGCCTTGCGGGCTTGGTATTTACTTTTAGATGGAGCTGGAAATACAGCAGGGCCTGGACTCTTGGATATGTTCCTGGCTGTTTCCAGAGGTTTCCACTTTCTCTGCTCCATTCCTCTCTTCTCCCTGGGAGACACTGATCTCTCTTCCCCACTCCACTTTGAGTTGCTGGCTTTGCTTCTGTCTGTGTCACGCGTCCTTCCATCGCCTCTATACTCCCTAAACACCCTCTGGCTTCCTTTAGAAGAACAATGTCTATTTTTCCCTAGATGACAGTGACACGTCCTCAGATAGCTCTGACAGCTCAAACAGCTCACCTCCCACCACCTCCCAGGTAAGGGGCACTCCTAGTGACCCCAGCAGTCTGGGGTCACCTGGGCTATAGAGGCGGGAGCAAGGAAGGAGGGCCAGGAGTCATCATAGCAGCCCTTGGTGAGGGTGGTCGGGTTCTCACTCACAGGCCTGTAGCAACAACACAGAGCATCCACACAAAGTGGGTCTGAGTGGGCTCTGCCAGTGAAGGTGCTCACAGGAAACCCCCTTCTCCCCACGTCCCAGTTACTGGCCAAAGTCCACCCTGAGTCCCGACCTCACTTGGAGAGTCTCCACATTTTTCTTCCTTAAGCTATTCGTTGCCACAGGTACAAGGAGCAATCTCTCTCATTGCCTTGGCCCTGCTCTCAGACACGCTACCTGGGACCCAGGCTGTTTCCCATCTGGCCCAGGGTGAGCCTCTTTGAGTTGAATACCTTCTCTGAACGTGGTAGGAATTTTGACCCAAATTTCTTTGCTCTTCCCCGCTAAGGTCACCAAGGATGTGAACTACACACAAGTAGTCTTTGCAGCCCCTGGAGATCGAAGAAATGACTCTGTCCTGGACTATGAGAACATAAAAGAAGCCACAGATTATGCAATGTCAACCGAAAGAGCCACAAGCCCGATTTCTGGACGTTTGTGAACCCTGCTGTCTCTGAGCCAGTGGAATACACTCAAGTGGTCATGTGAATCCCGGGCTTTTTAATGGGGTGCAGTTCCTTATGAGCTCTTGCATTTATTTTACAGGGAAATTACTGTTTTTTGGTTTTTGTTTTTTTTTTTAAGATGAGGTATAGGAGGAAAAATAAGCCTGTATCTCAGCAAGAAACATTCAGATCAGGAAGAAATTCCAGGTTAAGCGTGAAAACATCGGAGCATATCAGTAAAGTGATGAAGTCTTTCTCCATAAAAATTTTTTAAAAGATTTTAATCAGCTGTAGTAGAGTTCTGTTTGACAGTCTAATGATTAAATGCCTCTCTGATCTCTTCAATTATTGGGAATAAACAACTTCCTTAAAAATTTTAAATAAATAGCAACCACCAGTTCCTCTTTTCCTCTGGCCCACCCTTGCATGCCGTTCCTTTTTGAGTGTTGGGTCTTGCTGAGTAAGCCTGCTCTGCCCTCAGAACTTTAAATAGTGCACTTGGAAAGCTCACCACTATTTCATCTTTGAATCTGCTAGTTCTTAGGACTTAAAGATGACAGAGTCATCTTTATGTTATTAAAAAAAAACTTTCCAAATTCAATCCAATAAAATTTAATATCTATTCTTGGTTTGTGGTTGCTGTTGTTTTTACTTTTACTATCAATTTTGGCAGCAAAAGAACACTTTCTTAACCTAATTAAGAATAGCTTATCTGAAACCAGCTGATGACATGATGTTTAACTGTAAGGCCCTAGACTCAATCTCACTAAATCATAAGCAAAGTAAGAATGTCCAAAAGTGTACCATTTCCTTTGCTCTCCAACATAGCTCTAGAAATTCTAATCAGTGCAGTAAAACAGTTAACACAAATAAGGGCTGTAACTATGGGAGAGGAGGATAAGTTTGTCATTGTTTGCAAAATGCTAGTCCTAGAAAACCTCAAAAAAATTAACTTAAGTGTTTTTAAATTATAACATGCTGTAAGCAGTGACTAGATAAATATATAACTTACTTTTCCTAACAGCTAATTAAGACACAAAATGAAAAAAAAAAATGCTCACAATAGCTAAGCAAACATCTCAAAAAACGGAAACTTGAGAAATACTCCTGGCCAAATTCAAACACCATAGAAACTATTTATCAACTGTGTTCCATCTGCTGACTCTAAACAACCTTTCTAGCCCTGGTATTGAGAAAGGGGGTAGGGTGTTGTGGAGGTGGGGCAGGTTTCATATTTCCAGGTTCCTCTTCCCCAAGATGATCTGAAGACACTGTTCCTGTTTGAGTTTTGGAAATTTTTGCCAGTCTACATGTCCCTATACATTTAACTATCACTGTTGTTCCTCTCCCACTACAGCTTGAAGGTTTGTGTTCCCCTCAAATTCATATGCTGAAATCCTAACCCAAGATAATGGTACTGGGAGATGGAGCCTTTGGGAGGTTATTAGATCATAAGGAAGGCACCCTCCTGAATGAGATTGCTGCTGCTGCTGCTAAGTCGCTTCAGTCGTGTCCGACTCTGTGCAACCCCATAAACGGCAGCCCACCAGGCTCTCCCACCCCTGGGGTTCTCCAGGCAAGAATACTGGAGTGGGTTGCCATTTCCTTCTCCAATGCATGAAAGTGAAAAGTCCAAGTAAAGTCACTCAGTTGTGTCCGACTCCCAGCGATCCCATGGACTGCAGCCCACCAGGCTCCTTTGTCCATGGGATTTTCCAGGCAAGAGTACTGAAGTGGGGTGCCATCGCCTTCTCCGCCTGAATGAGATTAGTGCTCTTAGAAATCCAGAGCTCCCTAGTGCCTTCCATCATATGAGGATACAATGAGAAGTCTGCAACCCAGAAAAAGACATTCACAAACTATTCTGACACCTTTCAAAACTATGAATAATAAATATCTGCTGTTTATAAGCAACCACTTTATGATATTTTTTGATGGCAGCTTAGAGGGACTATCACATCTCCTTAGAAGGCTTTTCTTTTCTTTTTCCCCATTTTATTGAGATATAATTGACATACAGCACTGTGTAAGTTTAAGGTGTACTGCACAATAATTTGACTTACATACATCATGAAATGATTATCACAGTAGGTTTAGTGAGCATCCATTATCTTGTATAGATACAAAATTAACTAAAGAAATAGAAAATTTTTTTCCTTGTGATGAGAACTCTTAGGATTTACTCTCAATAGTTTTCACATAGAACATCCATCAGTGTTAATCACATTTATTATATTGTCATTACACCCTTAATACTTATTATTTTATAACTGAGAGTGTATACCTTTTGACTGCTTTTAACCAATTCCCCTTCCACAACCCTCTGCCTCTGATAACCAAAAATTTGATCTCTATTTTCCTATGAATTTGTTTCTGAAGTATAACTGACCTACAGCACTATGAAAGTTCCTGTCACACAATATAGTGATTTGATATTTCTTTTTTTTCTCGTTTTTCCCTCATCTTTTAAAAAATTTATTTTTTTTTGATTGGAGGATAATTGCTTTACAATGTCATATTGCTTTCTGCCATACAACAATGTGAATCAGTCATCAGTTCAGTTCAGTCACTCAGTCGTGTCCAAATCTTTGCAGCCCCATGAATTGCAGCACACCAGGCTTCCCTGTCCATCACCAACTCCTGGAGCTTACTCAAACTCATGTCCATTCAGTCAGTGATGTCATCCAACCATCTCATCCTCTGTCATCCCCTTCTCCTCCCACCTTCAATCATTCCTAGCATCAGGGTCTTTTCCAATGAATCAGTTCTTCACATCAGGTGGCCAAAGTATTGGAATTTCAGCTTCAGCATCAGTCCTTCCAAAGAATGAAATCAGACTGATTTCCTTTAGGATGTACTGGTTTGATCTTCTTTCTGTCCAAGGGGCCCTTGAGTCTTCTCCAACACCACAGTTCAAAAGCATCAATTCTTCAGTGCTTTTAGTCTTTATAGTCCAACTCTCACACCCATACATGACTACTGGAAAAACCATAGCCTTGACTAGACGGACCTTTGTGGCAAAGTAATGTCTCTGCTTTTTAATATGCTGTCTAGGTTGGTCATAGCTTTTCTCCCAAGGAGCAAGTGTCTTTAAATTTCATGGTTGCAATCACCATCTGCAGTGATTTTGGAGCCAAGAAAATAAAATCTGTCACTGTCTCCATTGTTTCTCCATCTATTTTCCATGAAGTGATGGGACCGGATGCCATGATCTTAGCTTTCTGAATGTTGAGTTTTAAGCCAGCCTTTTCACTCTCCTCTTTCATTTTCATCAAGAGGCTCTTTAGTTCTTCTTCACTTTCTGCCATAAGGGTGGTGTCATCTGCATATCTGAGATTATTGATGCTTCTCCCGGAAATCTTGATTCTAGCTTGTGCTTCATCCAGGGCAGCATTTCGTATGATGTACTCTGCATATAATTTAAATAAGCAGGGTGACAATATACAGCCTTGATGTACTCCTTTCCTGATTTGGAACTAGTCTGTTGTTCCATGTCCAGTTGTAACTGTTGCTTCTTGACCTGCATACAGATTTCTCAGGAGGCAGGTCAGGTGGTCTGGTATTTCCATTTCTTGAAGAATTTTCCACATTTTGTTGTGAGCCACACAGTCAAAGGCTTCGGTGTAGTCAATAAAGCAGAAGTAGATGTTTTTCTGGAACTCTCTTGCTTTTTCAATGATCCAATGGATGTTGGCAATTTGACCTCTGGTTCCTCTGGCTTTTCCAAATCCAGCTTGAACATCTGAAATTTCATCATTCATGTACTGTTGAAGTCTGGCTTGGAGAATTTTGAGCATTACTTTACTAGCATGTGAGATGAGTGCAATTGTGTGTTAGTTTGAGCATTCTTTGGCATTGCCTTTCTTTGGGATTGTAATGAAAGCTGACCTTTTCCAGTCCTGTGGCCACTGTTGAGTTTTCCAAATTTGCTGGCATATATGAGTGCTCTCAATATGCCAGCAAATTTGAAATCAGTCATAACTATATATATATATGTATATATAGAGAGAGAGACAGAGAGAGAGAGAGAGAAAGCGGAGAGCGAGAGCGAGCTTCCCTGGTGGCTCAGACGGTAAAGCGTCTGCCTGCAATGCGGGAGACCCAGGTTTGATTCCTGGGTCAGGAAGTTCCCCTGGAGAAGGAAATGGCAATCCACTCCAGCACTCTTGCCTGGAAAATCCCATGGACGAAGGAGCCTGATAGGCTACAGTCCATGGGGTCACAAAGAGTCGGACACGACTGAGCAACTTATGTATGATATATATATATATGTATATATGTATATATACGTATCCCCTCCCTCTTCAGCCTCTCTCCTACCCACACCATCTGCCTCTCTAAGCCGTCACAGAGCTCCAGGCTGGTAACCCTGTATTATATAACAGCTTCCCACTAGCTCTCTGATTCACACATGGTAGTGTATAGATATCAATGCTACTTTCTCAGGTCATCCCACCCTCTCCTTCCCCTGCTGTGTCTATGAGTCCATTCTCTATGTCTGTGTCTCTATTCCTGCCCTGCAAATAGGTTCATCAATATCATTTTCTAGATTCCATATATATGCATTAATACACAATATTTGTCTTTCTCTTTCTGACTTACTTCACTCTGTATAATAGGCTCTAGGTTCTTCTACCTCAATTCAGTTGATTCACATTTGTTCTTTTTTATGTCCTAGCAATATCCCATTGTGTATACGTACCACAGCTTCATCCATTCATCTGTTGTTGGATATCTAGGTTGCTTCCATGTTCTTGCTATTGTAAATAGTGCTGCAGTGAACATTGGGGTACATGTGTCTTCTGAATTATGCTTCATATGGTGGTTTTATTCCTAGTATTTTAAGAAATCTCTATACTGTTCTCCATAGTGTCTGTACCAGTCTACATTCCCACCAACAGTGCAAGAGCGTTCACTTTTCTCCACGTCCTCTCCAGCATTTACTGTTTGTAGATTTTTTGATGATAGCCATTCTGACCAGTATGAGAAGATACCGCATTGTAGTTGTGATTTGCATTTCTCTTACAGTGAGTGATATTGAGCACCTTTTCATGTGTTTCTGGCCATCTGTGTGTCTTCCTTGAAGAAATACCTGTTTAGGTCTTCTGCTCATTTTTTGATGGGTTGTTTGTGTTTCTGATATTGAGCTACATAAGCTAATTATGTATTTTGGAGATTAATCCTTTGCCAGTTGTTTCATTTGCAATTATTTTCTCCCAGTCTCAGGGCTGTCTGTCACCTTGTTTATAGTTTCGTTTGCTATGCAAAGCTTTTAAGTTTAACTAGGTCCCATTGATTTTTTTTTTTTTTTTCCTATTTCCATTACTATAGCAGGTGGGTCAAAGAGGATCTGCTACAATTTATGTTGGGTGTTCTGCCTATGTTTTCCTTTAAGAGTTTTATAGTTTCGGGCCTTACATTTAAGTCTTTAATCCATTTCGAGTTTATTTTTGTGAATGGTGTTAGGAAGTATTCTAAATTCATTCTTTTACATGTAGTTGCCCAGTTTTCCCGGCACCACTCATTGGGAAGAGGCTGTTTTTTCTCCATTGTATATTTTTGTTTCCTTTGTCAAAGATAAGGTGCCCATAGGTGCATGGATTTCTCTCCAGGCTTTCTATATTGTTCCATTGGTCTACATTTCTGTTTTTGTGCCAGTACCGTACTGTCTTAATGACTGTAGCTTTCCAGTTTCGTCCAAAGTCAGGAAGGTCGATTTCCTCCAGCTCCATTTTTCTATCTCGATGACTTTGGCTAGTCTTTTGTTTTCCATACAAATTGTAGCACTTTTGTTCTAGTTCTGTGAAAATGCCTTTGGTAACTTGATAAGGGTTGCATTGAATCTGTAGACTGCTTGGGTGGTGTAGTCTTTTTCACGATGTTGATTCTTCCAATCCAAGAACACGGTGTGTCTCTCCATCTGTTTGTGTCAATTTTGATTTCTTTGATCAGCGTCTCAGTTTTCTGGACACAGGTCTTTTGTCTCTTTAGGCAGGTTTATTCCTAGGTAATTTTTTTTTTTGCAGTGGTGAATGTGATTGTTCCCTTAATTTCTCTTTTGATTTTTCATTGTTAGTGTATGGAATGTAAGTGATTTCTGTGTATTAATTTTGTATCCTGCAACTTCACTAAATTCACCCATTAGGGCTAGAAATTTTCTGGAGGCGTCTTAAGGGTTTTATGCATAGTATCATGTTTTTTGCATACAGTAAGAGTTTTACTGTTTCTTTTCTAATCTGGATTCCTTTTATTTCTTTTTCTTCTCTGACTTCCAAAACTATATCATAATAGTTGTGGGAATGGGCACCCCTGTCTTGTTCCTGATCTTAGAGAAAATGCTTTCAGTTTTACACCATTGAGAATAATGTCTTCTTTGAGCTTGTCATATATTGTCTTTATTATGTTGAGGTAAATTTCTTCTCTGCCCATTTTCTGGAGAGTTTTTATCATAAACAGATGTTGGATTTTGCTGGATGCTTTCTCTGCATATATTGAGATTATCATATGTTTTTTCTTTCAATTTGTTAATATGGTGTATCAAATTTATTGATTTGCTTAGAGGAGCCTGGTAGGCTGCAGTCCATGGGGTCGCCAAGAGTCGGACACGACTGAGAGACTTCACTTTCAATTTTCACTTTCATACATTGGAGAAGGAAATGGCAGCCCACTCCAGTATTCTTGCCTGGAGAATCCCAGGGACAGGGGAGCCTGGTGGGCTGCCGTCTATGGGGTCGCACAGAGTCGGACACGACTGAAGTGACTTGGCGGTAGCAGTATATTGAAAAATCTATGAATCCCTGGGATAAACCCTACTAAATCGTAGTGTGTGATACTTTTAATGTGTTGTTGGATTCTCTTTGCTAGAATTTTGTTGAGGATTTTTGAGTTAAGTCCATCAGTGATTTGGCCTACAATTTTATTTTCTTGTCATATCTTTGTCTGATTTGAGTATCAGGGTGATGGTGGTCTCATAGAATAAATTTGGGAGCATTTCCTCCTCTGCAGTTTCTCTGAAAGAGTCTGAGCAGGATAGGTGTGAACTCCTCTCTAAATGTCTGATAGAATTCACCAGTGAAGCCATCTGGCGCTGGATGCTTGTCTGTGGAAGATTTTAGATCATAGTTTCAATTTCAGTTCTTGTGATTGGTCTGTTCCTATTTTCTATTTCTTCATGATTCAGTCTTGGAAGGTGGTACTTCCCTAGGAATCTGTCCATTTCTTCTGGGTTGTCCATCTTATTGGCGTATAGTTGCTCATGGTAATCTCTTATGACCCTTCATATTTCTGCATTGTCTGTTGCAACTTCTTTCTCATTTTTAATTTTACTGATTTTTCTCCCTTTATTACTGATGAGTCTGGCCAATGATTTGTCAATTATATATATCTTCTCAAAGAACCAGCTTGTAGTTTTATTGGTCTTTGCTTTTACTTTCTTCATTTCTTTTTCATTTAGTTTCTGCTCTGATCTTTATAATTTCTTTCTTTCTACTAATGTTTGGATTTATTTGTTGTTGGTCTTTTTCTAGTTGCTCTAGATGTAAGGTCAGGTTGTTTATTTGATGTTTTTCTCATTTCTTGACATTGGCTTGTACTGCTATAAAATCCTCTCTCAGCCCTGCTTTTAAGATCCCCAGAGCTTTTGGGTTGTTGTGTTTTCATTGTCATTTGTTTCTAGGTATTTTTAAAATTTCCTCTTTGACTTCCTCAGTGACCTCTTGGTTATTTGGGAGCGTGTTGTTTAACCTCCATGTATTTGTCATTTTTTACATTTTTTTCCCCTGTAATTAATATCTAATCTCAAAATATTGTAGTCAGAAAAAAACTGCTTGATACAATTTCAATTTTTTTTTTCAACTTACCAAGGCTTGATTTGTGACCCAAGTTAGGATCTATCCTGGAGGACATTCTATGTGTACTTGGGGAAAAAGTGTATTCTGCTCATTTGTATGGAATGTCCTGTAGATATCAGTTAGACTGAACTAATGTATTTAAGGTTTGTATTTCCTTATTTTCTGTCTGGATGAACTGTCTGTTGGTGTGAGTGGGATGTTAAAGCCCCCCACTATTATTGTGTTACTGTCAATTTCCCCTTTTATAGCTGTTAGCATTGCCTTATATACTGAGGGCTCCTATGTTGGGTGCATATATATTTATAATTATTATATGGTCTTCTTGGATTGATCCCTTGATCATTATGTATTGTCTTTCCTTGTCTCTTGTAACAGTCTTTATTTTAAAGTTTATTTTATCTGATATAAGTATTGCTTCTTCAGATTTCTTTTGATTTCCATTTGCATGGAGTATCTTTTTCTAGCCCTTCACTTTCTAGTCTGTATGTGTCCCTAGATCTGAAGTGGGTCTCTTGTAGACAGCATATATATGGGTCTTGGGTCTTGTTTTTGTATTCATTTAGCCAGTCTGTGTCTTTTGGTTTGAGCATTTAATCCATTTACATTTAAGGTAATTATTGATATGTCTGATCCTATTACCATTTACTTTATTATTTTCAGTTTGTTTTTGTAGGCCTTTCTTCATTTTGCATTTCCTATCTGAAGAAGTTCCTTCAGCATTTTTTGTGAAGTTGGTTTGGTGGTACTGAATTCTCTTAATTTTTGCTTACTTGTAAAGCTTTTCATTTCTGTGAGTCTGAATGGAATTCTCGCTGGGTAGAGTAATCTTGGCTGTGGGTCCTTTTCCTTTTATCATTTAAGTATATCCTGCCATGCCCTTCAGGCCTGCATAGTTTCTGCTGAAAGGCCACCTGTTAACCTTATGGGGTTCACTGTTAGCCTCATGGGGTTCACTGTTAGCCTCATGGGGTTCACTGTTAGCCTTATGGGGTTACCCGTTAGCCTCATGGGGTTCACTGTTAGCCTTATGGGGTTCACTATTAACCTTATGGGGTTACCTGTTAGCCTTATGGGGTTACCCATTAGCCTTATGGGGTTCACTGTTAGCCTCATGGGGTTCACTGTTAGCCTTATGGGGTTACCTGTTAGCCTTATGGGGTTACCCGTTAGCCTTATGGGGTTACCCATTAGCCTCATGGGGTTCACTGTTAGCCTTATGGGGTTCTCTGTTAGCCTTATGGGGTTACCCATTAGCCTCATGGGGTTCACTGTTAGCCTTATGGGGTTCACTGTTAGCTTATGGGGTTACCCGTTAGCCTTATGGGGTTCACTGTTAGCCTTATGGGGTTCACTGTTAGCCTTATGGGGTTCACTGTTAGCCTGTTAACCGTATGGGGATGCCACTGCATGATATCTGTTGATATTTCCCTTTCTACTTTTAGTATTTTTTTCTTTGTGTTTAACTTTTGTTAATTTGATTAATATGTGTCTTGGCATGTTTCTCTTTGAGTGTATCCTGTATGGAACTCCCTGAGCTTCCTGGATTTGGTTGGCTATTTCCTTTCCCATGTTAGAAAGATTTTCAACTATAACCTCCTCAAATATTCTCTCATACCCTTTCCTTTTTTCTCTTCTTTTTCTAGGACCATTATAATGCAAATGTTGGTCTGCCTAATGTTTTCCCAGCAGTCTCTGTTACTATCCTCATTTCTTTTCATTCTTTTTTCTTTATTCTACTCTGTTTCAGTTATTTCCACTCTTCCATCTTGCAGTTCATTTATCTGTTCTTCGGCCTCAGTTATTCTGCTATTGGTTCTCTCTAGTGTATTTTTTTCTCAGTTATTGTGTTGCTCATCACGGTCTGTTCTTTATTTCTTCTAGGTCCTTGTTAAACGTTTCCTGCATCTTCTCAGTCTGTGCCTCCATTCTGCTTATTTGTGCTTCCATTCAATTTCTGAAATTTTGGATCATCTTTACTACCATTACTCTGAATTCCTTCTTAGGTAGAGTACCTATTCCTCTTCATTTACTGTTCCTGTCTGTTTTCACTTTGCTCCTTTCATCTGCTGCATGTCTTCTCATTGTGTTTAACTTGCTGTGTTTGGGATCACCTTTTTGCAGGCTGCAGGGTCATAGGTCCACTCACTTGTAGAGTCTGTTCCCAGTGGATGGTGTTGGACTAGCGCTTTGTGAAGATGGCCTGGTGAGGGGACTGGTGCCTGTGTTCTGGTGGGTGGAGCTGGACCTCATTCCTCTGATGGGCATTGCCATGTCCAGTGGTGTGTTTTAGGGTATTTGTGAGCTTATGATGGCTTTAGGAGCCTGTCTGCCATTGGGTTGATCCAGGACCTAATGTTGAAATGGAGGCCTTTATGAGAATCCTCACTGCCCAATATTCAATTGGGTCAGGAGTTCTCTGGTGTTCAACATCCGGTGCTTGGATCACCTACCTTGGAGGTTCAGGCCCAACCCCTGGCTGGAGCACCAAGACCCCACAAGCTGCACAGACAGAAGAGAAAGAAAAATATAAAAGAATCAATCAAACAAAGAAACGACAGACAAAACACCAAGTCAGCTCCACACATCAGCAGATAATTGGATTAAAGTCTACTGAGCAAGGCCTTATGCACCAGAGCAAGATCCAGTTTTTCCCACCACCAGTCCCTCCCATCAAGCTTACACAAGTTTCTTAGCCTCCTCCATCTGAAGGCAGACAGAAGAAGCAAGAAGAACATCATTATAGAAAACTAATCATCATGAAAAGCAGAAAGTTATGGCCCCAATTAAGGGACAAAATAAAACAAGATAAACAGAAAAAAACACAAAAAGAAATTCACACACTCACACTCACTAAAAGAAAAGAAGAGCAAAAAAAAAAAAAAGAGAGAGAGAGAGAAAGAGAAGAAACAAAGAGAGTGATCCAACCAATAAATGAAAACCAACAGTAAAGAAACTAAACTAGCAAAAACACAAAAGCAAAATTAAATCAAATGCAGAAAGCAAACTAAAATAAGAGCAAAGAAAACATAGAACAACCACATCAATACAATCAAAAGAAAAAAAAGTAGAAACAAAAGCAAGATGAAGACAGAAGGAAAAAATACAAAACATCAAAGAAGCAAAGATAGATCAAGGTAAAATATAGTCAAAAAGAAGATCAAAACCAAGGGGGGAAAGCAGTGTAATGAAAACATACTGTGTAAATTTGAAAAAATAAATGTACTTTAAAAAATTAGAATTAAATGAATAATAAAAAAAGAACAACAATAAAACAAAACAAAAAAGAAGGAGTAGTAACAGATCTGCAACTCCTGCCCCTCTCCTCCTTAGAAAGGTCTCGGTTGTGCAGTGGGCGCTTGTGGGGCCAGTTCAGACTCTGGTCTGGCCTTACTCCAGCTTGCCCTTTTTTCCAAAATCCACAATTGTCCCCAATATCTACAGCCTCAAATCTGGGAACGCATGCAGATATTCCAGGTGCAGGGCTTCCCATACCAGCTGGAGATTTAACTCACTGCTCCTGCCTTCTCTTCCTTGCTCACACAGCTGGTGCTCAGCTTTGGTTTTGGCCCACCGCTGCTTGCATGCTGCCCTCCAGCGTCTGGTTTTCCACCCAGACAAGAGAGGGGAAGGCAGCAGCTGGTTAGGGCTCACTTGCCCACTCAGGCTGGGAGGAGGGACATACGCAGCAGACACGCTGGGGATGTACAGGGAATGCCTTCATCGGAAGAGGCCGCCAAGAAGGTGCTACAGCCTGGGGCAGGGCCTGCGCTTTCCAGGGGAATCAACCCTAGGGCACAGATCCCTCGGTGATGCCAGGCGGCACAGGCTCCCGGGAAGGAGTGGACAGTGGCCTGTGCCCGCTCACAGCCTGGTGGAAGTGGGGCTGTTGTCATGTCCGCCTCCTGGGTCAGAGCTGCGGCTCACCCCTCCTCTGGAGCTTGTGAAGGCATGCCCTGCCGTCTGTGAGTGCATGGAATTACAGCGTCGCTGAGCGGCCTGCCCTTCTCCTCGTGTACCCTGCGCTGATGAGCTCGTCTCCCTGGCAAGTCCAGGCTTTCCCTTGGACTCCTGCAGCTGTGTTGTGCCCTCAGACTGTTGTCACGGCAGTCCTCTCCCTGGGGTCCTTCAACTCCAGCCCTCTCCCTGGGGCCTGGCCTCTGAACCCAAGTCTCAGCATCCAGCCCCCACCCGTCTCTGCGGGCATGCAGACAAGCATCTCAGGCTGGGGGGTGCTGTCAGCACTGACCTCTGTGCAAAATTCTGTCCACTTTGCCCTCTGTACACCATCCTGCCGCACTCTCTTCTGAGTTTCTGAAGCTTCCCCCATCCCCACTAGTAAGGGGGTTTCTGAGCATGTGGAAACTTTCCTCCTTTGGAGAAGGCAATGGCACCCCACTCCAGTACTCTTGCCTGGAAAATCCCACAGATGGGGGAGCCCAGTAGGCTGCAGTCCATGGGGTCACTGAGGGTCCAACACGACTGAGCGACTTCCCTTTCACTTTTCACTTTCATGCATTGGAGAAGGAAATGGCAACCCATTCCAGTGTTCTTGCCTGGAGAATCCCAGGGACGGGGGAGCCTGGTGGGCTGCTGTCTATGGAGTCACACAGAGTCAGACACGACTGAAGTGACTTAGCAGCAGCAGCAGCTCCCTCCCAGAGGCACAGGTCCCATCCCGATTCCCTTGCCTCTATTTTCTTTTTCTTTCCCTCTTTCTCCCAACCTGGTTGTGTGGAGATTTGCTTGCCTTGTTTTGGAAATCTGAAGTCTTCTGCCAGCGTTCAGTAGGTGTTCTGTGGAAGTTGTTCCACATGCAGGTGTATTTTTTTTTTTTAAGATCTATCTGTTTATAAATGGATAAATTTATCTATTGCACTAGGTCTGCATTGCTGTGCATGGGCTTTCTCTAGTTGTGGCAAGAGGGCGCTGCTCCTCGTTGTAGTGTGCAGGCCTCTCTTGCTGGCTTCTCTTGCTGCAGAGCTCGGGCTCACGGCTTCAGTAGTTGCAACACATGGGCTCGGTAGTTGTGGCTGCTGGGAGTGCTGGCTCAGTAGTTGTGGTACCTGGGCTTAGTTGGGCCAGGCATGCAGACATAAATTTGATGCATTTCTGGGTGGGGTGGCGGGGAAGGTGATCTCCAAGTCTTACTCCTCTGCCACCTTGAGAAATGGTATATTTCTATACTTTCAAAATGATCACCACAATAAGTCTAGTCACCCTCTGTCACCACGCAAAGATATTATATAATTACTGACCATATTCCCCACACTGTGTATTTCATATCTACAACTCATTTATTTTTCAACAGGAAGTTTGTACCTCTTAATCTTCCTCATGTATTTCTCCCTCCTCTCCCCTTTTCCCCTCTGGTTACTGTATGTTTTTCCCTGTATCTATTACTCTGTTTATATTTTGTTATTTTTGTTCATTTGTTTTTTTTTTTTATATTCCACGTATAAAGTGAAATCATACAGTATTTGTCTTTCTTTATCTGACTTATTAACCTAATACCTTCTAGGTCCGTTTGCATTGTTGCAAATGGTGAAATTTCATTCTTGTTATGGCTGAATATATTCACACACACACACACACACACACACGTATATATATTTATATCTTGTTTATCTGTTCATCTACTGATGGGCTTTCAAGTTGCTTCCACATCTTGGCTACTGCAAACAATGCTGCCATGAACATAGGGTATATATCTTTCTCAATTAGTGTTTTCATTTTCTTGGATAAATACTAAGGAGTAGAATCGCTGGATCACGTGTTATCTCTACTTTTTACTTTTTGAGGAATCTCTGAACTGTTTTCTATAGCAGCTGTACCAGTTTATATTCCCACCAACAGTGTATGGGGGCGGGGGGGGGGCTCCCTTTTTTTCTCACATTCTCCTAAACACGTATTTGTTGTCTTTTTGATAACAACCATTCTGACAGATGTAAGTTGACATCTCATTGTGGTTTTGGTCTGTATTTGCCTTGAAGATTAGTGATGTTGAGCATGTTTTCATATGCTCGTGTTTTGGCATGTCTTTTCTAGAAAAATGTCCTCTGCCATTTCCAATCATTTTTTGTTGAGTTGTAAGAGTTCTTTGTGTATTTTGGGTATAGACCTCTTAGTGGACATATCATTTGAAAATAACTTCTCCTTTTCAGTAGAGTGTGCTTTCATTCTGTTAATAGTTTCCTTTATGGTGCAAGGTTTTTTAGCTTTATGTAGTCTCATATGCTTATTTTTGCTTTTGTTTCACTTGCTTGAAGTGATGTGTTTAAAAAACGTTGTTACTAAGACCAATGCCATCGTGTGTACTGCTTGTTTTTTCCTAAAAGTCTTATGGTTTCAAGTTCTGCATTTAACTCTTTAATCCACTTTGAATTTACTTTTGTGCACAGTGTGAGAAACAATGCAGTTTGATTCTTGTGCGTGTAGCTGTCCAGTTTTCCCAACACTATTTAGGGGAGAGGCTGTCCTTTCCCCCTTTTATATTTTCACCTTCTTTGTTACAGGTTGATTGCCCATATAAGAGCAGGTTCATTTCTGGGCTCTCTATTCTGTTTCACTGATCTATGTGTCTGTTTCTTGTGCCAGTACCACACTGTTTTGATAGCTGTAGGTTTGGACTATAGTTTGAAACTAGAGATTGTGATACATCCAGGTTTCTTCTTCTTTCTCCAGATTGTTTTGGCTATTCGGGGTCTTTTGTGTTTCCAGAAGTTTTAGAATTATTTGTTATAGTTCTGTGAAAAATGCCATTTGTATTTTGATAGAGACGGTATTGAGTATGTAGGTTGCATTGTCATTTTAACAAGATTATTTCTTTTAGTCAATGAGCACACATACTTTTCTGTTTGAGTTATCTTCAATTTCTTTCATTAGTGTCTTACAGCTTTCCAATTATAGCTTTTTACTTTCTTAGTTATATTTATTTCTAAATATTTTATTATTTTTGATATAACTGTAAATGGGATAATTTTCTTAATTTTCTAATAGTTTGTTGTTATTGTATAGAAATGCAACCAATTTCTGCATACTAATTTTTCATCCTTCAACTTTACTAAATTCATCGATGAGCTCTTGTAGTTTTTTGGTGGAATCTTTAAGATTTTCCATGTATAGTATTATGTCATCTGTAAACAGTGACAATTTTACTTATTTCCTTTCCAATTTGGATTCCTCATTTCTTTTTCTTGTCTAATTGCTATGGCTAGGACTTGCAATACAGTGTTGGTTAAAAGTGGTGAGAGAGGGCATCCTTGTCTTTTTTTTTAAATCATAGAACTTTCTTAGATGCTTTTAGCTCTTCACCACTGAGTACGATGTTAGCTATGGGCTTGTCATATATAATCTTTATTATGTTGAAATATGTTTCTTCTATATACACTTTGTTGAAAGTTTTTATTATAATGGTATACTGAATTTTCTCAAATCTATTGAGATGATCCCATGATTTTTATTCTTCAATTCATTAATGTGGTGTATCACACTGATTGATTTTGGGATGTTGGAAAATCCTTGAAACTGAAATAAATTTCACTTGATCACGCTATATGATCCTTTTAATGTATTGTTAGGTGTTTCACTAGTATTTTATGGAGGATTTTTTTCATCTATGTTCATCAGTGACATTTGCCTGTAATTTCTTTTTTTGTGATATCTTTTTCTGGTTTTGGTACTAGAGTGAGGCTGGCCTTGTAGAATGAGTTTGGAGGCATTACTTTCTTTGCAAATAATTTTAGAAGGATAAACATTAACTCTTCTCTAAATGTTTGGTAAAATTCACCTGTGAAGCTGTCTGGTCCTGGACTTCTGTTTGTCGGAAGTTTTTAAAATTACTGATTCAATTTCATGATTGGTAATTGGTTTGATCAAATTTTCTATTTTTTCCTGTTTCAATCACAGGAGATTGTACATTTCTAGAATTTGTGCATTTCTTCTAGGTTGCCCATTTTATCAACATATAGTATAGTTTACAGTAATCTCTTATGATTCTTTGCATTTCTGTGATGTTGGTTAGAACTTCTTTTTCACCTCTGATTTTATTTATTCGGCCCTGCTCTCTTTTTTCCTTGACAACTCTGGCCAAAGTTCTGTCAATTTTGTTCGAGCTTTTCTTAATGGGAAAAAAGAGCTTCTACTGATTAGAGAAACAGAATGAGGAGTAAACACTGCCAAAGCCAACAACAGTGACACTATCTTTGCATCCAGAAGCAAAATTCTACTTCTTATTGATATCTTTTAAGTCGGAAAATAGGAAATTCAAGATATGCTCAAGAGAGTCAGATAGGTTATAGCATACCCAAGAGAGACTGGGCAGAGAGACTGCTAAGACACTTTCCACACCAGGAGAGAGGAGAACTGTGGTAGCATGGACAGAGTGCCTGCCTTCTGCTTTCTCCTAGAGTAGGCCCTGTGAGTTGGGAGGATCGTATATAAAAATAAGACTTTGCATCTAGATGAGGTTAGGTGTGCATGACCTCCATGTGGAGACAGGCAAGAACATGTATACAGCAACAGATGACAAAGGAGAATTGACACAGAGCAACAAAATCAGAGCTCATCAATGATTAGACTGGGTATAAGAATGTTAAGATCAGGTGGACCTAATCAGAAAAAGTAACTAGAAAGAGATGGTTTCTGACCTCAGTTTAGAAAAAAGGGTGGATGGATGGATGGAAGAAGAGGCAGAAGGACAGGGAACAGACCTGACCCAGTGTAGGCAGGCACTCGATAAATTCTCCAGGGACAGACCTGAACTGAACTACATGGAGAAATGTCTGAATTCAGAAGAAGTGATGATACTGGGGAGCAGGAATTTGATGTCAGAGGAAAGAGAGACAAGAATGCCCCTGCCCACCTGATTAAGGGCTATAGTGAACTGTGCTAGGATTGGTTTCAACGGCATGATTTTCAAGGTAAATAAATATATCATAGAGGTTAACATTAGCACTCACCCCAGTTGCTTATAAAGGGAGGCCTTCTTTGAGAGTGCTGTGTAAGAATAGAGGTGAAAGTGTGACTCCAAGTGACTCACAGAGATTTGATTGACCATCAACAATGCAGATGACTTAGATGGTCTGAAAAGTGAACAGGAGAGTTTGGGCCAATAAGATAACGATTGGGGCCAGCTAATAATTTGACCTGATCCACATTGCTAGCCACATAGCTAGAAATCAAATGGCCTTTTTAAAAAAAATACATATACACTTCCATGAGCTTAAAGGGTTAGCTGCCTAAATCTGTATAAATGGTTTTATGTACAGGTAATCACTCTTTGAGGAGTACAGTTTCTGGTACAATAAAGTCACTTTCTCCAGTAACATACATATACTTTCTCTGTATATCCTCAGAACCTCCAGGGAAGAATTATGCTGCCCCACTCTCAATTCCTCTGTGAATAAAGACTGGATAAAAATTTCCCCAAAATTGTCTTATCACAAGGTACACACAAACTGATTTGCTGCTGGCAGCAGTAGAAGGCTGATTACATGTCAGTGATGAACCTGGAATGCACACTGGACCAGACTAAATGTGACCTGTCTTCTATGAAGCTTTATTCTAAAGGAGCAAGCACCCACTGCCCACCATAGAACTGCAGCAGAATTCCGTGAGGTAAACTGTCTTATCCACCAGCAAGACCCACAGTGTGAAGAGGTATTTTATGCTCAACATCTGTAGAGTATTTGCTCCTGAATCAGGACTATTGCCCTGACCCAGAGGTGCTTCAAGAGGCCTTCTAACCCAAGACCCCGGCTTCTAAACAAAACACATAATGATTCCAACTTATTGGCTTTTTTTTTTTTTTTGAGGTCCCACTAGCTCCCTCATGCACCCATCCTTTCAGACAAGAATCTCTATATTCAGACCCTCAACCTGCAGAAGAAACCTCTTGCTCTTTGCCTCTCTTTGCTAAATACATCCTCTGTGAACTTTGGGAGAAAGAGGTACATGTAAGCTCCTGAGAGCATGTCAGCTCTCAGGAGAGCTGGTTCAAATGCAAGACCAAGACTCTAGAACCTTAGGGAAACTTAGTATGGCATTAGAGCCGGGAAGACTCTGCAGGCTCCTGTGGGTCACTTACTGCCTCAGACTCACTTTTAGCTCCACATTGCCACCGTGTGGTTTCAGGGCAAATCCCAGGTCACTTGTCTTTCCCCTTCAAGTGGGTGAGGGGCACCGGGAAGGTGGCTCACTACACCTCGACATTTCCCTTGCCCCTCCTCTGCTCAGAGCTATCACAATTTTATTTTAGCTCACACATCTTGTTGTCATTGCCCGTAGGAAACAAAGGTGACCAGAAATTTGCTGGTTATCAAGCAGTTTTATTGGCCAATTTCAACTACATCTTTGGGTTCTGGACTCAGGAGTGAGTTGCTATGGCCTAGATGGAGGCTATAGCTCCTCAATAGATGGGAATACCTATTTACATACAAAACACAAAGTCATCCAGAAAATTACTGACATAGACCAAACAACATAGAAAGCCATTCTGAATATCCTCAGAACCTCCAGGGAAGAATTATGCTGCCCCACTCTCAATTCCTCTGTGAATAAAGACTGGATAAAAATTTCCCCAAAATTGTCTTATCACAAGGTACACACAAACTGATTTGCTGCTGGCAGCCAGTAGAAGGCTGATTACATGTCAGTGATGAACCTGGAATGCACACTGGACCAGACAAATGTGACCTGTCTTCTATGAAGCTTTATTCTAAAGGAGCAAGCACCCACTGCCCACCATAGAACTGCAGCAGAATTCCGTGAGGTAAACTGTCTTATCCACCAGCAAGACCCACAGTGTGAAGAGGTATTTTATGCTCAACATCTGTAGAGTATTTGCTCCTGAATCAGGACTATTGCCCTGACCCAGAGGTGCTTCAAGAGGCCTTCTAACCCAAGACCCCGGCTTCTAAACAAAACACATAATGATTCCAACTTATTGGCTTTTTTTTTTTTTTTGAGGTCCCACTAGCTCCCTCATGCACCCATCCTTTCAGACAAGAATCTCTATATTCAGACCCTCAACCTGCAGAAGAAACCTCTTGCTCTTTGCCTCTCTTTGCTAAATACATCCTCTGTGAACTTTGGGAGAAAGAGGTACATGTAAGCTCCTGAGAGCATGTCAGCTCTCAGGAGAGCTGGTTCAAATGCAAGACCAAGACTCTAGAACCTTAGGGAAACTTAGTATGGCATTAGAGCCGGGAAGACTCTGCAGGCTCCTGTGGGTCACTTACTGCCTCAGACTCACTTTTAGCTCCACATTGCCACCGTGTGGTTTCAGGGCAAATCCCAGGTCACTTGTCTTTCCCCTTCAAGTGGGTGAGGGGCACCGGGAAGGTGGCTCACTACACCTCGACATTTCCCTTGCCCCTCCTCTGCTCAGAGCTATCACAATTTTATTTTAGCTCACACATCTTGTTGTCATTGCCCGTAGGAAACAAAGGTGACCAGAAATTTGCTGGTTATCAAGCAGTTTTATTGGCCAATTTCAACTACATCTTTGGGTTCTGGACTCAGGAGTGAGTTGCTATGGCCTAGATGGAGGCTATAGCTCCTCAATAGATGGGAATACCTATTTACATACAAAACACAAAGTCATCCAGAAAATTACTGACATAGACCAAACAACATAGAAAGCCATTCTGAGAAATGCCTGCAGTCAAGCGATTAACCTCCTCCTGCCATGTTCAACCCTGCCCACCCACAGTCCCCTGCCGGCTCCCCCCACCCCCAGCCCTCTACTTCCACGTGGGCTCACAGGACTGAAGTGCAGTTATTCACAGAGTCCACAGGACGGCATAAACAATTCACAAAGGTGCTCAGCCCAGGGACAGTACAGCTCAATTTCTCCTGGGGTGAGCTGTCAGAGAGCGTCGAAGAATTGATGCTTTTGAATTGTGGTGTTGAAGAAAACTCTTGAGAGTTCTTTGGACTGCAAGGAGGTCAAACCTGTCAATCCTAAAGAAAATCAATCCTGAATATTCATTGGAAGGACTGATGGTGAAGCTGAAGTGCCAATACTTTGGCCACCTGATGCAAAGAGCCAACTCACTGGAAAAGACTGATGCTGGGAAAGATTGAGGGCAGGAGAAGGGGACGACAGAGGATGAGATGGTTGGATGGCATCACTGACTCAATGGACATGAGTTTGAACAAGCTCCGTGAGATGGTGAAGGACAGGGAAGCCTGGCGTGCTGCAGTCCATGGGGTCGCAAAGAGTCAGACACAACTGAACAACTGAACAACAGCAGAGAGCATGGGACCTCCTTCTTGCTTCTCATGGTGACCCACATTTCTGAACCCTACCCAGGACCCTACTGCTGTCTCCAAATGCTCAGGAGAGCTTCCTACACAGACTGCAAAAGACATCAATCATAGATCCAGACATCATCCTGCCATTTCCTTCAGGAGCCTCCTGGAATAGACTCCTGAGGCTCCCAGCCTGGTGTCCAGCTGTTCCCCATTGGCCTCATCACAGAACAGCCCCAGGTTTCTGATCAAGTGCAGCCTTTCCATGGCAGAAAGAGTGAGGGTCCCAAAGCCACCATCACAAGTAAATCCCCCTTGTGTAAAGGAAATCTGGAAATATAATAGCGGGATTATTTGCTACTCCTTGCTGTAGAAGGAATTCCCTGATGGCTCAGAGGGTAAAGCGTCTGCCTACCATGTGGCAGACCCAGGTTCGATCCCTGGGTCGAGAAGATCCCCTGGAGAAGGAAATGGCACCTACTCCAGTACTCTTGCCTGGAAAATCCAATGGATAGAGGAACCTGGTGGGCTACAGTCCATGGGGTCTCAAAGAGTCAGACATGATAGAGTGACTTCACAAGCAAGCAAGCAAGCTACAGAAAGCACAGAGCAGGCATGGGAGGGGCTCTGGCCAACCCTGATTCTGGGTCTCTTCTGTCCTCTCCACTGTAGAATCTCAGGCCCAGTGTCCTGAAGCCACCCACTGGATGAGATCCAAAGCCAGGCCACCGTCCTCTCTAGTATCAGAAGAATGGGGTACAGTCTACAGCCTCACAAATGCCTCCCACAAGGCCAACGTTGTTACTTCTATTTATGAGTGCCACTTGCTCAGAGACATTAGATAACTTGCCCAAGTTCACACAGGTAGAAAAGAGGTGAGATCGGGACTCAAAACCAGGTTTGGGTTACAAGGCCAGTATCCCTTCTACGTCCCAGTTATCATGATGAGCAAAGATTTACTTACTATCTACTGTGGCACTAGGGTCAGAAACTGTGGTCTGAGGTGAGGAAGGCTTATGTAAACAGAGGAAGGAGCAACTTCAAAAGCTCAGGCTGGCATGTGAGGTTCATAAGCCCAGCTCCATGAGGACAGAGGGACTGGAAAGAAGCAGTTGGATGTCAAGGCTGACACGAGCAATGGCTGCAGTGGAGAGAGAGTGGGTTCCCGCATCTGCCCTGAGCCTTGATCCCATCAGGGCCTGCATCCTAGTTTCCAGTTCTCTAGTGTTGAAAGGCTGGGAAGCTTTGCTCACTCATGACATGCAGCTTAGTTCTTTTCTCTTAAGGAGGCCTAAGGAGACTTCTTAGAGCTAAGTGGCCTCTTAAAGAAGTGTATCCCCAAAGCCAGAGCCACCCCTCAAAGCTTCGCTAGGAGTGGAGGGCAGAGAGTGACTCTGTTCCCTAGTGCTGCTCTCAAGAGCTCTTAATTAGATTAGCAATCAATCCCCACAGCCCACAGGAGTATAGCTTCATGGGTTTAGAAGTTCATGGGTTTACAACTGTCTGCATACCCACAGTCCTATTTGACCCTCATAACAAAGAGAGCTTCGTTGGTAGCTCAGCTGGTAAAGAATCTGCCTGCAATGCAGGAGACCCCAGTTCGATTCCTGGGTCGGGAAGTTCCCCTGGAGAGGGATAGGCTACCCACTCCAGTGTTCTTGAGCTTCCCTGGTGGCTCAGATGGTAAAGAATATGCCTGCAATGCAGGAGACCTGGGTTCAATTTCTGGGTTGAGAAGATCCCTTCGAAGGGGGCACAGTAACCCACTCCAGTACTCTGGCCTGGAGAATCCCATGGACAGAGGATCCTGGCAGGCTACAGTCCATGGGGTCACAAAGAGTCAGACACGACTGAGTGATTAAGCATGCAATGAAGAGAGCAAGTCACTGGCGGCATCACAGTGGTAGAACCAGGGCCTGACTTCAGCTGATGCTCTTCCCACCGTCAAGACCATCACTTAGATTAGAACAGAATCGTGGAGAGGAGGTTACTCTGAGGTATAAATGCCACTGGAGATAATGAGGAGCAGGACAAAGTCCCAGCTTCCACCTGCCAGGCCCTCTTGGCTTTAGCATCATGTAACTGCTGGCAATCGACACTTTTGAACTGCGGTGTTGCAGAAGACTCTTGAGAGTCCCTTGGACTGTAAGGCGATCCAGCGAGTCCACCCTAAAGGAAATCAGTCCTGAATATTCATTGGAAGGGCTGATGCTGAAGCTGAAACTCCAATACTTTGGCCATCTGATGTGAAGAATTGATTCATTGGAAAAGACCCTGATGCTGGGAAAGATTGAGGGCAGGAGGAGAAGGGGATGACAGAGGATGAGATGGTTGGATGGCATCACCGACTTGATGGACATGAGTTTGAGCAAGCTCCAGGAATTGGTGATGGACAGGGAGGCCTGGCATACTGCAGTCCATGGGGTCACAAAAAGTCACACATGACTGAGCGACTGAACTGAACTGTGGGCAGAGGTGGACAGCATGGCCGTGGCAGGACCCACAGTTGCCAGAATTGATCAAACAGCATAAATGTCATTATCATGAAAATCCAACAATTCTTCTAGAGCTTATGGGTTAGGAAGTCCTTAGTGCTTCTCCAGTCTTGCAAGTCATGAAAGGTTTGAGCTGGGAAAAACCTTGAAGAGCATCTCTATTCTGCAGGCATGGAGCTGAGGTCCAGAGAGGGAGGTTAAGTTCCCAAGGTCGTACAGATACCACCAGGCAGAGCCGAGTTTCCCATCCTGGGCTCCTGACTTGATCGTGGCAAGCATGTGATTCGTGTGGAAGCTCTGAAGAGCCTCAAACAAATCCAGAGCCATGACTAAGTCACACTTTCTCAAAGGATGTGCCCTCCATGTAGCCCAAGAGGCAGGAGCCACGTGGACCCCGTGAAGGGAGGGGGATGTGTGACCAATCCCTGCTGCTTCCAAGACTTCCTCCCACTCAGAATTTGGTGACCATTTTCATCTCCTCTCTCCTCACTCATTGTTCCCACACTCACCCCAGTGGGCCATCCCACCAAGAACATGCAGTCCTTTGCCTTGTCACCCATGCTAACTATAAATGAGGGCGTTTAGGAGAAGATAAGCGGCATTTGCAGAGTTTTTACCAGTTGCCAAGCGCTGTGCTACCCCTCACCCCCTTCGATAGACAGGTGAGTGGAGCAGGTGAAGCCCCCCACACCTGTTCACTCTCTTCATTAAGCACGCCTCTCTCTACCAACGCCCCCTCCCACACACACCCATCTCAGGATTCAAATAGGGTCCTCCTTGCAGTTATTCACTCCTTCCCTCTCCTGGCTGAACTGGGACGCACTAGTCAGATTAGGATGGGACAAAGAAGATAAGATACTGGCCTTTGAATCCCTGCTGCCTGTGGAGCCCCAGGCAGGAGAGCCCGGATCCGCAGCACCGCACCTCACACACCTGGTCCCTAGACACGCTGTGAATACTGCAGCATCAAGGAAGCAGACAGTCTGAGTCTCCCTGTTTCCCAGCACGTGAGCTTGGGGGGGCAGCTATGACACCAAAGATAGGAGGGCCTTTCCGGCCTCCTCACCCTGCCTCAAGCTGAGTCAAAGGGCATAAATGTCATTGTCATGAAAATCCAACAGTTCTTCTAGAGCCTATTGGTTAGGGTGTCCTGAGAGAATGCTTCTCCAATCTTGCAAAGTCATGAAAGGTTCTAACTGAAGAAGACCAGGGAGAGCATCAGGCTGGGCAGTGCTGAGATGGGCAGAGATCCTCCGCCAGACTCTGGGGAGTGCTTCCTAAAAGATGCTGGTCTCAGTGGCAGCATCGCCATCCACCTGCTCTGTGCCCCGCAGGGAGTCTTCGGGCCCTGGTTTCCTGCTGAGTCCGGGGCTGAGGCCGCGGGCAGGCAGGCCCCTGGAGCGGGTCAGCAGGGTGGCATGGCGGCTGGACAGACTGCCGTTGGAGAGCCGCCTGCGCACCCTGGACCCAGAGCCTCCGCAGCAGGCCAGACGGCGCAGGGCATGCAGCCACAGGCGGCTGTTGAAGCCCATGTAGATCCAGGGGTTGCAGCAGCTGCTGAGGTTGCCCAAAAGCATGGAGATGGTGAAAGCCACATTGGTCGAATCTGCCAAGGGAGAAGCACAAGGACTTCAGAGCTGGAAGGGACCTGGGAGAGAGTCCCGCTCCCTACAGAACAGAGGAGGAAGTTGAATCTCAAGGGGGACCACGTGGGGTTCTATAATCAGAAAGGATCACAGCTGGGACTCAAACCTGGGACTCCTAACCCCAGGGTTTTACCTCACTGATTTATTTATACATTTTGTGCCACAGGGTGATGGCAGGAGCTGAGGCTTGCTCTAAGCTGATTCAGAGACACAGACATAGTCAGTGACAGGAGCAGCCCAAACTGGATCACTATCTTTGTTTTGAAATCTTGAATTGTGAATCCCCTAATGGATGCCGAGCACGGGTGAGGCAATTTCTATAAAATCTGCAGGAAAAAAAACCATGATCCTAGCCAAGTTTGGGCACACCTGCATTCCCACTTATGTCACAGACACGGGTACACACTGCCCTCTGACCCCTTGGGTCTGTCCCAGTCATTCTGTCATTCAGTTATTGTCCGAGTGAGTATCGACCGTGCCAGACTGGTGCTGGGGACCTCGCAGGCAATCAGTGGAGCCTGACAGCCTAGAGTTCCCATGAAGCCACCTCCAGCTATGCAGCTTCTAGGTACAGGGCATCCAGGCATCTCGTTCCTGGCCAGTACTGTTCTCCATCGTCAGAAATTACATCCAGAGAATGTCCCTTCTGCAGGGAAAACTAACTTCTCTCCTGGACAGTCAAAATGCAAGCCTTCAAAGACTCTGACAAGATTCCTTCCAGATATAATACTCTTTCTGAAAACTAAATGAAACTTCTCATGCCAACAGGAAAGCTGCGGGGATGGGCCCCAGCCTTCTGCCAGATGCACCGTGGCTAAGCTATGGCACGGGCTGCACACTGAGTTGCCCAGCTCTTTAGTGGAGGCTGTAGAATCACTGAGTGCCATGGCAGAGCTGGAAGGAATTAAGGGTTATGGCACAGACCTGAACCTAGGTCTCCCCCTCTTTAAAGCAGCAATTCTGCACCCTGCCACCATTTCAACCAATGAACTCAAAGGCAAAGCTCAAGTGCCTGCCCTGTAAAGTGCCATGAGAGCTTGCAATATGCTGGGTCCTTGGGTGTTCTCCAGTGTGGTACTTGCAGCCCAAGAGAAGGAAAGATACAGGGTCAGGATATTTGAGAGAAAGCATGAATCACAGAGTTGAGAAGCATAGAAGTGAGAGCAAGCCTCAGCAACAAACCCAGGCTCCCGCAGCATGAAGGCATCTGGCCTGCACCTCAGTCGACTGACTGAGGGCTGCAGACATTTGAGATGTTGCTTTGGCTAAGGTGTGCATTCATCCCATCTGCTCCATCAGTATGTGTATAGTGCCTAGATTAGGCCAGAGACTGAGGGTTTCCCCAGGTTTCTTTGCTTGGGAAGCATCTGTTTGGATTGCCACCCCCCCCACCCGAGCCAGGCCCAGGTAGGGGCTCGAGATGCACCTGGAGCCCTGGAGTCTTGGAGGCTCCAGCTCAGTCCTGGAGGGCAGACCTGCTGCAGTGTGGCCTGGCAGAGGCTCCACTGACAGTCGGGGCCAAGGGCAAGTGCAAGGAGACAGCTTCCTGCCAAAGACTCGGGGACGAGCGGCCAGGAGGCCAGCATGCCGTGGAGGGAAGCTGAGTGTACTGGAAAGCAAGTTTAAAGTAGTGAATGTCTGCTCAATTCAGAGTTCCCGAGGGCTTCTGGTTTTCTGAGGGACACTTTGTTCCTGTACTGCTTACTCGGAGAGGCCCTTGATAAGTGATAAGTCATTTATATATGGGTCTGAGGGACAGGTTGATGATGGTGGTGACTACAGGAGGCAAGCAAGAAAGCTTCTCATAGTTTCCTTGATAAAGGACGAACGGCCTTCTCATCCCTGGTGCCACCAGCTCAGCTATGATTGTTGGGAATAAGACAATAAAAGTCTGGATAAAGTTTGGCCTAAAAAGACCTTGATTCAATTCTTGACTCCATCTCTTACTAGAAGTGGCACTTTGGACCAGTTATTTCACCTCTCTGAAGCTCAGATTACTTAGATGTCAAGGGGAGAAGGTCACCCCTAAGTAGCACAAGGCCTAAATGTGCTTGGCACATAGAAATTCCTCCTTCCTTCTTTTCTGTGCTTGACTAGAGGTAGGGGCAGTCCCTAGAGCAGGTTAGGGGTAATATGCTCATTGCTTAAAGGGCAGTTTTATAAATAGCCTCTGGTCCACACTAGTGTCCAAAAAGGGGTTAAGAAGGGGTACAATGGGACTGTTACAATTCAGTATTGCTGAACTGTCTCTCTCTTTTTAGCTTTTAAAAAAATTTATTTTTAATTGAAGGATAATTGCTTTACAATATTGTGTTGATCTCTGCCATACATCAACATGACTCTTGCTGAACTCTCTTGCAGCGTTGTTTTAATGTCATGAACAACCTTCCCCTTACTTCATCTTTCCAGAAAAGATGTTTGGCTTGAGCGTGCCCTAGGATGAGCAGATTGAGACTAGAAACAATACACAGGGAAGGGAGATCACTCTAAGAGCTGGTAGGAAGTGGCAGTCTGGGTCTGCTGGTCAGTGAGTCCTCAGGAAGCTTCCAGAGCAAACTGTGCACAGGGCATCCCTGGGGCAGTCACGTGCTGCACCCATCATACACCCCGAGCTGTGCATGAAGAGTCTGCTGTCCTAGAGAGCACACAGTCACCCTGACAGGTGACCACACACTTGTCCCCACCCCCCTCTTCTTAGGGGAGCAGGAACAGATGTCTTTGAATACCACTTGCCAGCATTTGGGCTGCCCAGAAATAGCACTTACCTTTCTCAGGACAAGCTCACCCCCAAATAGCCTGACCAGCTGGCAGTATCTGAAACTTAGGCTGCTATCTCACTCCAAAAAATGAATAGAATCAGGCCTCCCATGTCCCACCTGGAATACAGTCCTCTTCAGTTCAGTTCAGTTCAGTCGCTCAGTCGTGTCCGACTCTTTGCGACCCCATGAATCGCAGCACGCCAGGCCTCCCTGTCCATCACCAACTCCCGGAGTTCACCCAGACCCACGTCCATGTTGTCAGTGAAGCCATCCAGCCATCTCATCCTCAGTCATCCCCTTCTCCTCCCGCCCCCAATCCCTCCCAGCATCAGAGTCTTTTCCAATGAGTCAACTCTTCGAATGAGATGGCCAAAGTACTGGAGTTTCAGCTTCAGCATCATTCCTTCCAAAGAAATCCCAGGGTTGATCTCCTTCAGAATGGACTGGTTGGATCTCCTTGCAGTCCAAGGGACTCTCAAGAGTCTTCTCCAGCACCACAGTTCAAAAGCATCAGTTCTTCGGCGCTCAGCCTTCTTTACAGTCCAACTCTCACATCCATACATGACCACTAGAAAAACCACAGCCTTGACTAGACGGACCTTAGTCGGCAAAGTAATATCTCTGCTTTTGAATATGCTATCTAGGTTGGTCATAACTTTTCTTCCAAGGAGGAAGCATCTTAATTTCATGGCTGCAGTCACCATCTGCAGTGATTTTGGAGCCCCCCAAATTAAAGTCTGACACTGTTTCCACTGTTTTCCCATCTATTTCCCATGAAGTGATGGGACTGGATGCCATGATCTTCGTTTTCTGAATGTTGAGCTTTAAGCCAACTTTTTCACTCTCTTCTTTCACTTTCATCAAGAGGCTCTTTAGTTCCTCTTTACTTTCTGCCATAAGGGTGGTGTCATCTGCATATCTGAGGTTATTGATATTTCTCCCAGCAATCTTCATTCCAGCTTGTGTTTCTTCCAGTCCAACAGTCCTATTAGAAGGTCCCATTTTGTTTTTCACATAGGAGGAAGGCCCTTCTCTTCATCACTTCCAGAGCTAGAATTTGGAAAGCGGGGGCACGGAGTTGAGGAAAGAAACGAGGAGATTCCAGGCCTAGGTTCTATTCATCACTTCGCTACTTCCTAGCTGTGTGGCCTTGGGCAAGTCAGGTATCCACTCTGAGCCTCTGCTTTCTCATTAACAAGACAAAGGGTTGAACTTGGAATTTCAGGGTTGTGCCCCAGGGCTAATTAATTGAAAATGGCTGTTGAAAAGGAGTTCAAAGTCTTGTTCAGGTGTAGGGGGGAGAAGAATGCTGAGAGACACACTTCATGGGCCACAAACTGCCATCTGGAACAAATCATTTGAAAATCCCTTCCAAACAGTCTAGCAAACTCAGTTGCTTGGCCAAATCTACTCATGGTCGTATCTTCATTAGGGCCAGATAGTATTTTAAAATACTTAAATTGGTTGCTAAAATTGTAGAATATGGAAATCTCACATTACAGGTACTCACATGGCATGTTTCGACTGGATGGGAGTCACAGCTGTCCCTTTTCACCCCGGGATAGGCACCATCTTTAATGCTGCACCCGTTTGTTGCCTGGCAGCCTCTGTGCTGTGCTCTGTGTCCCTTCAGTCGCATCCAACTCTGTACGACCCTATGGACTGTAGCCCACCAGCCTCCTCTGTCCATGGGATTCTCCAAGCCAGAATACTGGAGAGAGTTACCACGCCCTTCTCCAGGGGATCTTCCCACCCAAGCATCAAACCCACATCTCTTAAGTCTTCTGCATTGGCAGATGGGTTCTTTACCACTAGCGCCACCGAGGAAGGAGGCTCAGACGGTAAAGACTCTGCCTGCAGTGCGGGAGACACGGGTTCAATCCCTGGGTCGGGAAGACCCCCGGAGAAGGAAATGGCAACCTGTTCCGAAATGGCAACCTGTTCCAGTATTCAGGCCTGGAGAATCCCAAGGACAGAGGAGCCTGGTAGGCTACAGTCCGTGGGGTCACAAAGAGTCAGACACGACTGAGTGAGTAACACGCACATAATACTAAATGAGATCGTCATACACCTCGAAGGGATTGATAGAAACCATTCAAAATGAATGCCTACTAGAACTGTCCCTTTTCTCACCGGAACAGACACCATCTTTAACTGCTTCACCCATTTGTTACCTGCCTGGCTCTGGGAGCCACTGTGGCCCTGTCCTAATACCCACCTTCTCTCTTCTCTGCATTTTTCCACCTCCTGCTCCCACCTCTACCTTCCCAACCAGACCACACACTTGCCTTCATCGGGGGCATTCTCATCCCACACAGACCACATCTGGACACTGAAGAAAGGCGCCCAGCAGGCGATATAGGCCAGCACAATGACGAAGGTCATCTTCACAGTTCGGATCTTGGCCCGCGAGATGGTGCTGACGCTGCTAACCCGGGACGGCAGCCCCCGCGTGGCTGCCACCGCGCCGCGAGGAGCGGACGGCCTGTTCCCAGGGCCCCAGCTCCCTCCTTCGACCTGCCCAGCCTCTGTCTTGACTTTGAGGTTCTTGCAGATTTCGTGGCAGATGAGGCTGTAGCAGGCTGTGAGCATGGCCACTGGCAGGATGAAGATGGCCAGGGTGGTCCAGGTGATATAGGCCCGTGGCCCCCAAGGGAAGCGGAAGTCTGCCCAGCAGTCCAGCACTCCAGAGCCTTGGATCACCTCTCGTAGGGAAAAAATGAAGACTTGCGGGAGGCTGAGGACGGCGGCCAGCAGCCAGGGGGCTGCGATGGCGGGTAGGTGGACCTGCTCGGCTGCTGGAGGCTGCGCAGGGGGTGACAGACGGCCAGGTAGCGGTCCAGCGTCATAGCCAGCAGCATGTAAGTGGAAGCGAACATGCTCAGCACCTGCAGGTACTTGACGGCCCGGCAGAGCGCGTCGGGGCCCCGGAAGCGGTAGGTGATGTCCCACAGCAGCTGGGGCAGCACCTGGAAGAGCGCCACGCCCAGGTCGGTCAGGGCCAGGTGCAGCACGAACACCTGCATGCGGGAGCGCTTGCGGACCGGCTGTCCCACCGTCAGAAGCACCGTCAGGTTGCCCCCTGTCGCCAGCGCCAGGACAGTGGCCAGGACGCCGATCTCCACCTTGGCCAGCTCCTCATCCCGGCCCAGCCAGGGTGTGGTGGCGTTGGCGGCAGAGAGGGTGCTCCCCGGGGTAGGAGCAGCCGTCCAAGGAGGCCTGGAATCCATGGTGGAAGTTTGCTGGGAGAGAAGCGGGCGGGGAGGCGGGGACGGGATGCAGAGTGTGAGCGCAAGTAGAGAGGCTGGAGGGATGAGACGGAGTGGGCAGGAGGAGGTTAAAGATGGAAGAAAGGGGAAGGGTGGGATGGCCAGAAGGAGGCTGAGACTGTGTGGCAGGAGTTAAGAGGGCAGGGATGAGAGGATGGGGGAGAATGACGTAAGGAAGAAGATGCTGAGCCCAGAGAGGGGCGGGGGGACCCGGGAGCGAAGGGAAGCGAGAGTCAGGGAGCCGAGGAGTCCGGACGGGAGAAGGGGCGAGGCTGGGCAAGGCGGGCCTTCTGGAAGGGTAAGAAGGCTGCGGGAGCTGGCACCACTCCCCAGAGCACCTCAAATCCACTTTCTCCAAACTTTCCTGGAAGCGGGAAGCGAGTGCCCCTCAACCTGTTTGCAGGAGCGCTCCTGTCCAGAGGAGTCGCTGGAAAACGCCGCTGAGCCCACACGCCCCGGCTGGCGGCTCGGCGAGCAGGCTTTATGCGCTCGCATCCGAGAGAGCGGCCCCTGCGCGCCGCGTGGC
>SJXQ01007810.1:1650019-1671389 GCA_006408695.1 Aepyceros melampus
CTGCCCCCCCCCCCCCCCCTTCCCCCCCCCCCCACCATCTTTCTGGATTATCCCCGTGCATCAGTCCCAAGCATCCTGCATCCTGCATCGAACCTAGACCGGCGATTCATTTCACTTATGATATCATACATGTTACAAAAGTCTTACTCCTGTAAATTTCTATTCTACTGTCAAGAACTTGAAATTTTGTTGGTTCACTTGGGGATCGTTTAAGACTCCTAAAGTAATCTATTTGCACACGCAAGTGGAACAAAAATGCTATAGGAAAAGATAACAAAAATAGTAAACATATTTTGATCAGTATTTTGAGTCCTCCAAATGTAATAATGAATTGTTCCCATCAGAGAGACTAAATCACAACTATCTTAAAAGATTTCCAAATTAGAAAAATCCTCTCAAGCTCTAAGAACTCTCTCTGCTCCATCCTGTTCCTCTGAATATCCACCACAGTGTTCTCCTCTTTGCTATTCATCTGTTTCTGAATTTCCTTTTATAGCATCAATATTTTAAATACTTATTCTATTACATATTTGTCCCTTGCTTCCCCCTTGAATACCAAACTCCAGAGATATTGAAGTCCCTTATATAAAATGGCACAGTGTTTACATATAACCTAAGCACATCCACCTTATACCTTAAATAATCTATAAATTACTTAGAGTGCTTTATACAATATAAATGCTTATAAATTGTTATAAATAAAAATGTAAGTATTATGCAAACTGTTGCCAGCATGCAGCCAGTTCATGTTTTGCTTTTAGAAGCTTTCTAAAACTGCTTCTCCAAATATTTTTGATCTGTAGTTGGTTAAATTCATGGAGGTGGTACCAGTAGATAATGCAGGCTTAAAGAATATATTGCCCCATTTCTCACTCTCTCTCTCAGTGATTCTCTGAAGAATTATTACGTATAAAAATAATATTATAGAAATGGGCACATACTTGCTGTTTCCAGGAGCTAAGGAGGAGGGGAAGGTGAAAGGATAGTAGATTTGGCTATAACAAGGTGATATAGAGGATCCTGTGGTGATGGGAATGTCCCATGCCTTGGCAACATCAATATATATGCTGTTACCATGTCGTGCTCACTCAGCTATGTCTGCCGCTTTGAAAACCCATCCTTGCAATGGACTGTAGCCCACTAGGTTCCTCTGTCCATTGAATTTTCCAGGCAAGAATACTGGAGTAAGTTGCCATTTCCTACTCCAAGGTAACTTCCTGACCCAGGGATCAAATCCATGTCTCCTGCACCTCCTGCATTGGCAGGCAGATTCTTTACCACTGAGCAACCTTGGAAGCCTTTAGCTATAGATAGATAGATATATGAACTTGAAAATTCACTGACCATTTGGGGACTCATTTGAAACTCCTACATTAGTCTATTTTCACAATCATTCATTTGATGACAGGGTTTTTTAAGTGAAATGCATTCTTGAGGTTCACTAAGCAACATTCTAACAGAACAAGGGCATCTCACTTAAGCTAAAAAAATCCTAGAAGAAATGTCTTGATGGATTTTTCCTTCCTGCTACTAAATGTTGTTGCTGAGCCATGAAAGATACCAGGATTCTTAGCCTCTGGAGGAGAGGAATTCAATCTGGGGCCAGTGATAACCCTTAATTGCTCAGAGATTTTGTGTAATAAAGTTTTATTAAAGTATAAAAAAGATAAAGAAAACTTCTGACATAGACATCAGAAGGGGGCAGAAAGAGTGCCCTCCCCACCCACTCCCCCACCCCCTGCTAGTCTTGAGCTAGATGTTATATAGCTACTAGCAGGCTGCTAATTAGAGAAAGCAAATGTCTCAAAACTCAGAGTGGCACCAGGCCCCTCACCCACAACATATATTTTGAGATAACATTGGCACAAGTTGAGTCATCCTGGGCCATAAAACTTTTGACATGAATCTTGAAGAAAGGAAGATTTCCAAGCAAATATATAGTTTCATTAACATAGATTAGGAGAGCAATGTATGAGTTAAACATGCTGGTTTATTGAGCCCTTGTAGGTTCTGAGTCTTAAGCATAACTGACTTGAAGAAAGACGAGTATAGGGTAAATACATAGTTCATTAATATAGCTTAAGAAAAACATTTTCATAAGGAAAATGTATTGGTTAACTCAAGGTTTGAGAAAAGTTAAGCTCAGGTGGAATCAAGTGTCATTATGGGGAAGGCAATGGCACCCTACTCCAGTACTCTTGCTTGGAAAATCCCATGGATGAAGGAGCCTGGTGGGCCGCACTCCATGGAGTTGTGAAGAGTTTGACATGACTGAGCAACTTCACTTTCAATTTTCACTCTCATGCGCTGGAGAAGGAAATGGCAACCCACTTCCAGTGTTCTTGCCTGGAGAATCCCAGGGATGGGGGAGCCTGGTGGGCTGCCATCTATGGGGTCACACAGAGTTGGACATAACTAAAGCGACTTAGCAGCAGTAGTAGCAGCAGCAGCAGGTGTCATCATGGCAACACAGAATTTTAAGAGAAGTCTCTTTTTAATTTTGTTCAGAGAAGGCAAAAAAATCTGACCCTTATAGTTTGTTTCCTTCTGCCTCTTAAGAGAGATAAAAAAAAAAAAAGTCTAATGCTTGCAGCCTATTTCCTCCATTTGGAGACCCCTAGCCTTCCTGTCTGTTACCCTCGCACTACTCTCATACACTGACACAATATCCTTTCACAATTTACTTTCCCATGTTACCAACCGAGGTCTCATTTAGTATACTCCTATCATTTCTATTTCTGAAATACAGCAGTACTTATCTGCCTCATAATTTCTAGGGGAAAAAATTCCTCAGAGGATTTTGTTTGGGGGGTTATGCATATATTCATTAACACTAAAGACTAATTGCATTACCATTTTTTAATCACTGTGTGAGTGTCTGTCGCTCAGTCATATCTGACTCTTTGAAACCCCATGGACAGTAGACCACCAGTCTCTGTCAATGACATTTTCCAGGCAAGAATACTGGAGTGGGTTGCCATTTCCATCTCCAGGAGATCTCTCTGACCCAGGAGTTGTACCTGGGTCACCTACATTGCAGGCAGATTCTTTAACATCTGAGCCACCGGGAAGCTCTTTTATCACTGGTCAATAGACTTTTTTTTTCCTTTTTTAATAATAAAAATTAGGAAGCAACTAATAAATGAAACTCAAGAGGCTTTTAAACCCATCTTAGTTTTGTAAAATATGTATGTGTGTGTGTGCATATATATATGATGTATATATATTCATAGACACTCATTTAAATATACATATTCATTTTCCCCTAAAGATTTTTTTTTACTTCCCCTAAAGGTTTTAAATCTCCTAAAAATTGAATAGGTAACTTCTAACTACTTTTCTGATCAGATAAAAAAATCAGAGATTTAAATCAAGCATGAATTGTACACATGGTTGCTTCTCAGTTGCTCAGTCATGTCCAACTCTTTGCAACCTCACAGACTGCAGCATGCCAGGCTTCCCTGTCCTTCACTATCTCCCAGAGTTTGCTCAAACTCATGTCTGCTGAGTCAGTGATGTCATCCAACCATATTATCCTCTGTCGTTCCCTTCTTCTCCTGCCCTCAATCTTTCCCAGCCTCAAGGTCTCTTCCAATGCATCAACTCTTTGCATTAGGTGGCCAAAGTATTGGAGCTTCAGCTTCAGCATCAGTCTTTCCAATGAATATTTAGGGTTGATTTTCTTTAGGATTGACTGCATTGATCTCCTTGCTGTCCAAGGGACTCTCAAGGATCTTCTCTAGCACCAGTTCCAAAGCATCAATTCTTTGGCTCTCAGTCTTCTTTATGGTCCAACTCTCACATCCATATATACATAACTCCTGTAGAAAACATGGTTTTGACCAGATGGACGTTTGTCAGTGAGGTGATCTCTCTGCTTTTTAGTGCATTCTATGTTTGCCAAAGCTTTTCTTTCAATGAGCAACTGTCTTTTAATTTCATGACTGCAGTCACTACACATGGTGATTTTGGAGCTGAAAAATAATAAAGTTTGATACTTTTTCCATCCCCCCCCCATCTATTTTGATGAAGTGATGGTACTGGATACCTGTTCCCCAACAAGGGATCACACTCAGGTCCCATGCATTGGAACACTGAGTCTTATCCACTGGACCACCAGCGATCCTTCCACACATGTGGCTTGAGTTAAACTGAGATTTAAATATAGCTGACAACTCCATATCAAAGTCAGATCATTTTAAAGAGAATATATATCTTCCACTTAATGATAAATCTAAGTCAAATTTGGGCCAAAAATATTGTATGAAAATTTAGCAAAAATCTCAGAAATTTATCTCCTCCTCACCTCCCACATATTGAAGAGATGGTCCCATTTGAGCTACAAGAAAAAAGATGCAAGTCACAGCCAAAGGTAGAGTTCTGGATAAAGACTTTTTCTTTGCCACAAAAAGAAGCACAGAAAATTGTTTTCCATTAACTCTAGAACATAGTACTTCTTCAAAACACTAATTAGTTTGTGATATCTCTCTAGGGTAGGGATTCACAACTATATATAACCAACATCTCCTTTCTATTGCAAATATTTAGAGAAATTATATTTTACTTTCTTAAATAAATGCCACCTTTTCAAATCAATATAACTTAATTGTAATATAACAAATCAGTAAAAAATGCAATTTATAATTAATTGGTACAGATTTAAATGTGTAAACAATCAGGTATTTAGATTCAATAATAAAATCATTTTATTAAATTTTACTAGATTACATAATAAAATATTCTGAATCTTAAACTTATGTATAGGATCACTGTGAATGTAAAAGTTTGGATTCCTCTTTAACACAGACTTAGGTTCTAAATTCTGATAATTATACTAGATATTTCACATGCATAAATGTCTATTGGAACATTTACAATGCATATAGTATACAAGACAGTTACTCATTATTATGTTTGTTCTTTGCACTGTAGAATATCTAACATTTTTGGCACCTGGTCACATATGCAAATTTACCTACTAACATTGTAGCAATAAAAACGTCTCCACCAAAACCCAAGACAATGTACCTTCCCCTCTGAGACATACTGCCTTTACAGTTTGAGTGTAAAGGGACATTTGGAGGGATATCCCTGTTATCACAGTAGGAAAGGCAGTCAGGATTCTTTACTACCAGTGAATGTCAACTGGAGTGAGTGGAGGAAAAGAATAAGAGATACATAAACTTTTGAGAGACAATAAGAAAGACTTTCAGAACATTGAAGCAAAAGATTGATGGGAACTTCAGGTTGCACCAAGAGTAGTGATTCTAATTTTATTCAAACACATAGCATGGCAAGGATACCCTCCTATACATTTGTATAGAAAATCATTATCTATATGTTGTCTACCTGGAAGAAGGATTTGTGCGTTCATGCTAACACATATAATTTCAAAGGCATAAATGGATAGACCTATAATTTAATCTTATTCAATCAATTTCTATTGAGAACATATTTTACATTAATTATCAAGGTATATCAGTTCAGTTCAGTTCAGTTACTCAGTCATGTCTGACTCTTTGTGACCCCATGGAATGCAGCATGCCACGCCTCCCTGTCCATAACCAGCTTCCAGAGCTTACTCAAACTCATGTCCATTGAGTCAGTGATACTATCCAGCCATCTCACCCTCTGTCATCCCCTTCTCCTCCACCTTTAATCTTTCCCAGCATCAAGGTATTTTCGAATGAGTCATTTCTTCACATCAGGTGGCCAAAATATTGGAGTTTCAGCTTCAATATCAGTCCTTCCAAACAATACTCAGGACTGATTTCCTTTAGGATGGATCTTCTTGCAGTCCAAGGGCCTCTCAAGAGTCTTCTTCAACACCATAGTTCAAAAGCATCAATTTATTTGGCACTCAGCTTTCTTTATAGTCCAACTCTCACATCCATACATGGCTACTGGGAAAACCAAAGGCTTGACTAAACAGACCTTTGTTGACAAAGTAATGTCTCTGCTTTTTAATACGCTGTCCAGGTTGGTCATAACTTTCCTTCCAAGGAGTAAGTTTTTTTTTTTTTTTTTTTTAATTTCAGGGCTGCATGGAATGTCGTAGCTGCATTAATCTCACCATTTGCAGTGATGTGGGAGCCCCCCCAAAATAAAGTCTGTCACTGTTTCCACTGTTTCCCATTTATTTGCCATGAAGTGATGGGACCAGATGCCATGATCTTCATTTTCTGAATGTTGAGCTTTAAGCCAACTTTTTCACTCTCCTCTTTCACTTTCATCAAGAAGCTATTCAGTTCTTCTTCACTTTCTGCCATAAGGGTGGTGTCATGTGCATGTCTGAGGTTACTGATATTTCTCCCAGCAATCTTCATCTAGCCCAGCTTTTCTCATAATATACTCTACATATAAGTTAAATAAGCAGGGTGACAATATACAGCCTTGGCCTGCTACTTTCCTTATTTGGAACCAGTATGTTGCTCCAAATCCAGTTCCAACTGTTTCTTCCTGATCTGCATACAAATTTCTCAAGAGTCAGGTCAGGTGCCCTGGTATCCCCATCTCTTTAAGAATTTGTGGTGATGCACAAAGTCAAAGGCTTTGGCATAGTCAATAAAGCAGAAATAGATGTTTTTCTGGAACTCTCTTGCTTTTTGGATAACTCAGCAGAAGCTGGCAATTTGATCTCTGGTTCCTCTGCCTCTTCTAAAAGCAGCTTGAACATCTGGAATTTCACGGTTTATGTACTGCTGAAGCCTGGCTTGGAGAAGTTTGAGCATCACTTTACTAGCGTGTGAGATGAGCAAAATTGTGTGGCAGTTTGAGTGCTCTTTGGCATTTCCTTTCTTTATGATTGGAATGAAAATTGACCTTTTCCAGTCCTGTGGCCCCTGGTGAGTTCCCCAAATTTGCTGGCATATTGAGTGCAGCACTTTCACAGCATCATCTTTCAGGATTTGAAATAGCTCAACTGAATATATAAATTCATTTATATAGCTCAGGGTATATATAAATGAAAACAAAACCTTGCCTCAGGGAGAATGAAATTTTCTTCTATCCTAATTCTGGCTGGTCTAATTATTAAATTGGCATGAGACAGACTAACAGAAGAAAATTAAAGAATAGGTTAATAATATGTATACATGTGCCAGCTACAAATCGGCACTTGCCATTGACCTTTGCCAATCATCCATACAAGGATTAATCATGTGCTGTTGCAGCTGATGATTTTCAACAGCCCCTGAAAGGAGTGGAGGATTGGAGAGCAGAAATGAGCCACTCTGTCCTTTGCCTTGTACTGAGCAAGAGTGAACTCTTTAGTCTCCGAATAACTTTTCTAAATATTTCATAAAATTGACTTTCAAAGTTTGCTAACATTGTGTTCCCCTCCTCCTTTCACAGTTTCTGTGCCTTAACTATACTAGTTGGTTTTCTCAGTGCTTGTCCTAAAGTTTTCCTCCTCTCTTTTTCTAGTCCCCAGCCAGAATTGCTCTTTTTACATCACCCTATATATCAATGTATCCATGGATAATGATATGGCAAACCACTCCAGTATTCTTGCCTGGAAAAATTCCACAGACAGAGGAACCTGGACGGCTATAGTCCATGAGGTTGAAAAGAGTTGGCCACAACTGAGCAACTGAGCACCTATATCAATGTACAACAGTTTGACTATAATTATAATAGTGTATTGTATACTTGACATTTGCTAAAAGTTAGATCTCAAGTCTTATCACAACAAAAACTTTAAAAAGAAAATGGTAACTATTTAAGGGCATTGAGTTACATAGCTTGATTATGATGAATATTTACAATGTATACATATATTAAATAACTAAATTGAACACATTAAATATGCACAATTTTAATTGTCAATATACCTTAATAAATCTGGGAAAAATAAAGATTTGACAAAATTAAGACCAATACATTTTGAGAATTCCTTCAACAGTTCTTTTAAGAAAAGTCTTGATTAAAAAAAAAAAAAAAAGACATCACATACAAAAAAAAAAAGAAGAAGAAAAGGATTGATATATGGATTTTCTATGAACAAAATAATTTCTTTGTGTTCAATATAGGTTTGCTGCTGCTGCTTAGTTGCCTCAGTTGTGTATGACTCTGTGAGACCCCATAGATGGCAGCCCACCAGGCTCCCCCACCCCCGGGATTCTCCAGGCAAGAACATTGGAGTGAGTTGCCATTTCCTTCTCCAATCAATATCGGTTATTGCATGTATAAAGAAAATATCCTGTCAAGTCAGTTCAGTTCAATCGTTCAGTCATGTCCAACTCTTTGTGACCCCATGAATCATAGCACGCCAGGCCTCCTTGTCCATCACCAACTCCCAGAGTTCACACAGACTCACGCCCATCAAGTCAGTGATGTAATCCAGCCATCTCATCCTCTGTCGTCCCCTTCTCCTCCTGCCCCCAATCCCTCCCAGCATCAGAGTCTTTTCCAATGAGTCAATTTTTTGCATGAGGTGGCCAAAGTACTGGAGTTTTAGCTTTAGCATCGTTCCTTCCAAAGAAATTCCAGGGCTGATCTCTTATCACCTAAAAATGTAAATTTACTGGTGCTGCATAAAAAGAAAAAAAATAATTCAACTGTTCCTTATCACTTTAATATGACCTAGACAGAAGTGGTGAAGGAGCTATCCTGATTATACCTGCCTCTAGGCATGGTGAATACTGGCCTAGAAAACCAATTTTCGCTGAAACACTGTTGGCGGGGGGAAGAGATGATATTGCAAGCTGCTTATTTACCTTTTGTGTTTTCTACACATGCTGATCCATTGTTAAACCAATTAAATTACTCCCTTTCCCTTCCATTTATGCAGTGAGCTGTAAGGTAAGGTTTATCTGAAGCTGCTGAACTAAAAAAGATATGGATTTTAAGGAATTCTTCCACCTGATACATTATACTAAAACATGTGAAAGTTTGTCTTAATAGTCACTGGAGTTTAATTTCATCTCTACTTATTGAATTATTTCTATTTCAATGATTTTTATGGTTTACATACCAGGAATATAGGTGCCATATGCAAAATAATGTATTAATGCGAGTTTCTTTCTTTCTTTCTTTTCTTTTTTTTTCATGAAATGGGATTGTTTCAAAATACTTTTTCAGGAGGCTTTTAAAACCACCTTGGAAACATTCAGTGTAATTCCATCTATTGGTTAGTTCCTAAGTCATGTCTGACTCCTTGTGACTCTATGAACTGTACCCTGCCAGGCTCCTCTGTCCTGGCATTCTCCAGACAAAAATACTGGAGTGGATTTCCATGTTCTTCTCCAGGAGTTGAACTTGGGTCACTTACATCTATTTTACTGGCAAGCAGGTTCTTTACAACTAACACCACCTGGGAAACTTCTGAATACTTCCTAACACTGTACAACTAAGCAAATAAATAAATAACTAAACTCAAAATTTATTAAAGACTTAAATATTAAGCCAAAAATTATAAAGTTCTTAGAGGAAAACATAGGCAGTGCATTTATTGACATAAATCTCTGCACGATTCTCTCTGACTCACCTCCTAGATTAATGGAAATTAAAACACAAATAAGCAAATGGGACCTAACAAAACTTGAAAGTTTTCCACAACAAGGAAAGCACAAACAAAAAGAAAGCACAGTCTTCAGAATGGAATAAAATAATAGCAAATAAAACAACTTACAAAGGATTAATTTCCACATGTACAAGCAGCTCATGTAACTCAATACCAGAAAGACATAAAAAATCAATAAGAAAAAAAAAGGGCATATCAAACATACAATATACATGGCCAATAAACACATGAAAAGATGTTTCAATATTACTCACTATTAGACAAACACAAAATTACAGTGAAGTGTCACCTCACACCAGTCAGAATCGCCATCATCTAAAAATCTACAAACAATAAAGCTAGAGAGGATGTGGAGAAAAAGGAGTCCTCTAACACTGTTAGTGGAAATGCAAACTGATACAGCCATTGAGGAAAATAGTATGGAGATACCTTTAGAAACTGGGAATAAATCTACCACCTGATTCAACAATTCCACTACTGGGCATATACCCTGAGAAAACCACAATTCTAAAAGACACATATACCTCAATGTTCACTGTAGCAATGTTTGCAATAACCAGGACATGGAAGCAATTTAAATGTCCATTGAGAGGAGTATGGATAAAAATTTTCTGGTACATTTATACAATGAAATATTACTCAGACACAGAAAGGAACAAATATGAATCAGTTGTAGTGAGGTGGATGAACCTAGAATTCTTATACAGAGTGAAGTAAATCAGTGTTACAGAAATTAAATCAATGAAGTAGGCTTCAGAGGCAAGAAAACAGCAGGCCTCTGACCTTGTTTCTAATCTGCATGGACACTGCCCTGATTATGTGCCTGATAATGCACCTATTGTTACTAGTAAGCCAGGGACACTGTGGATAAGAGTGGGTGGATCTTGGAACTGAGGAGCCCCTGGATGGCATCTGGCCAATATCTGGTACTTAACAACATTCCAAGACTTTCAGTACAAAACAAGATTGTAAAATAAATATTAGGCTAAAATAAGAGCTGCAATATGATTGTAAACTGATGATGATACAAGATTGTGGCCCAGAATTATAAGTGGAAACCCCCCAAAACTGAAATTTGCAGTCTCACTAATGAAGTAGACCCATAGCCTAGGACTTTTTCACAAATGAGACTCCAGACTGCTGCCAACTGGGACTTCCCAGAGTCGTCTGTGTCTGGATATCAGTCAGCCCGATTAAGTGATGTATGTGCTGTTACTCTCCTTTACCATTTCTGTTTCTCTTTTAATGATTTCATATTGAAAGTAAGTTAAATAATTTTATTACATATTTATGAATAGCAAAACGAATACAGTATTGTAAAGCAAAACAAAAAAAATAAATTATTTATTTGGGTGTAATGAGTGGTTGCTTTTGTTAAAGAATCTTTCAAACCGAAGACAAAAGTTTAAACTTTCAACAAAACAGACAGAAAGAGAAAAACAAGTATTGTATGTTAATGCATATATATAAGATCAAATTGCTAACATCTGCTGGATCATGGTAAAAGCAAGAGAGTTTCCAGAAAAACATCTATTTCTGCTTTATTGACTATGCCAAAGGCTTTGACTGTGTGTATCACAATAAACTGTGGACAGTTCTGAAAGAGATGGGAATACCAGACCACCTGACCTGCCTCTTGAGAAATCTCTTTGCAGGTCAGGAAGCAACAGTTAGAACTGGACATGGAACAACAGACTGGTTACAAATAGGAAAAGGAGTTGTCAAGGCTGTATACTGTCACCCTGCTTATTTAATTTATATGCAGAGTACATCATGAAAAACACTGGGCTGGAAGAAGCACAAGCTGGAATCAAGATTGCCAAAAGAAGTATAAATAACCTCAGATATGCAGATGACACCACCCTTATGGAAGAAAGTGAGGAGGAACTAAAAAGCCTCTTGATGAAAGTGAAAGAGGAGAGTGAAAAAGTTGGCTTAAAGCTCCACATTCAGGAGATTAAGATCATGGCATCTCTTCCCATCACATTATGGGAAATAGACGGAGAAAGAGTGGAAACAGTGTCAGATTTTATTTTTGAGGGGAGGGGGGCTCCAAAATCATTGCAGATGGTGACTGCAGCCATGAAATTAAAAGACGCCTACTCTTTGGAAAGAAAGTTATGACCAACCTAGATAGCATATTCAAAGGCAGAGAGATTACTTTCCCAACAAAAGTTCATCTAGTCAAGGCTATGGTTTTTCCAGTGGGCATGTATGGATGTGAAAGTTTGGCTGTGAAGAAAGCTGAGGACCGAAGAATTGATACTTTTGAACTGTGGTTGGAGAAGACTCTTGAGAGTCCCTTGGACTGCAAGGAGATCCAACCAGTCCATTCTAAAGGAGATCAGTCCTGGATGTTCTTTGGAAGGACTAATGCTAAAGCTGAAACTCCAAAACTTTGGCCACGTCTGATAGCATATTCAAAGGCAGAGAGATTACTTTCCCAACAAAAGTTCATCTAGTCAAGGCTATGGTTTTTCCAGTGGGCATGTATGGATGTGAAAGTTTGGCTGTGAAGAAAGCTGAGGACCGAAGAATTGATACTTTTGAACTGTGGTTGGAGAAGACTCTTGAGAGTCCCTTGGACTGCAAGGAGATCCAACCAGTCCATTCTAAAGGAGATCAGTCCTGGATGTTCTTTGGAAGGACTAATGCTAAAGCTGAAACTCCAAAACTTTGGCCACGTCATGCAAAGAGTTGACTCACTGGAAAAGACCCTGATGCTGGGAGGGATTGGGGGGCAGGAGGAGAAGGGGATGACAAAGGATGAGATGGCTGGATGGCATCACCAACTCGATGCACATGAGTTTGAGTGAACTGTGGGAGTTTGTGAAGGACAGGGAGGCCTGGTGTGCTGGAATTAATGGTATCTCAAAGAGTCAGATACAACTGAGTGACTGAACTGAACTGAACTGAACTGATGGGATCTAGTAAAATTTTACTGCTGAACTTAGTAGATAATGATCTTGTAGATACAGTTGGGGAAGGTGAGGATGCAATGAGTTTAGATTATAGCATTGACATATATACACTATCACGTGTAAAACAGATAGTGGGGAATTGTTAAACAACACAGAGAGCTCAGACTGGTGCTCTGTAATGACCTATATGTGTGAAATGGAGGAGGCAAGGGAGGCTCAGAAGGAAAGATATATACTTGGAATGTGAAGTCAAGTGGGCCTTAGAAAGCATCACTATGAACAAAGCTAGTGGAGGTGATGGAATTCCAGTTGAGCTGTTTCAAATCCTGAAAGATGATGCTGTGAAAGTGCTGCACTCAATATGCCAGCAAATTTGGAAAACTCAGCAGTGGCCACAGGACTGGAAAAGGTCAGTTTTCATTCCAATTCCAAAGAAAGGCAATGCCAAAGAATGCTCAAACTACCGAACAATTGCACTCATCTCACATGCTAGTAAAGTAATGCTCAAAATTCTCCAAGCCAGACTTCAGCAATACGTGAACCGTGAACTCCCTGATGTTCAAGCTGGTTTTAGAAAAGGCAGAGGAACCAGAGATCAAATTGCCAACATCCGCTGGATCATGGAAAAAGCAAGAGAGTTCCAGAAAAACATCTATTTCTGCTTTATTGACTATGCCAAAGCCTTTGACTGTGTGGATCACAATAAACTGTGGAAAATTCTGAAAGAGATGGGAATACCAGACCACCTAACCTGCCTCTTGAGAAATCTGTATGCAGGTCAGGAAGCAACAGTTAGAACTGGACATGGAACAACAGACTGGTTCCAAATAGGAAAAGGAGTACGTCAAGGCTGTATATTGTCACCCTGCTTATTTAACTTCTATGCAGAGTACATCATGAGAAACGCTGGACTGGAAGAAACACAAGCTGGAATCAAGATTGCCGGGAGAAATATCAATAACCTCAGATATGCAGATGACACCACCCTTATGGCAGAAAGTGAAGAGGAGCTAAAAAGCCTCTTGATGAAAGTGAAAGAGGAGAGTGAAAAAGTTGGCTTAAAGCTCAACATTCAGAAAATGAAGTTCATGGCATCTGGTCCCATCACTTCATGGGAAATAGATGAGGAACAGTAGAAACAGTGTCAGATTTTATTTTTGGGGGCTCCAAAATCACTGCAGATAGTGACTTCAGCCATGAAATTAAAAGACGCTTACTCCTTGGAAGAAAAATTCTGACCAACCTAGATAGTATATTCAAAAGCAGAGACATTACTTTGCCGAGTAAGGTCCATCTAATCAAGGCTATGGTTTTTCCAGTGGTCATGTTTGGATGTGAGAGTTGGACTGTGAAGTTGACTGACTGCTGAAGAATTAATGCTTTTGAAATGTGGTGTTGGAGAAGACTCTTGAGAGTCCCTTGGACTGCAAGGAGATCCAACCAGTCCATTCTGAAGGAGATCAACCCTGGGATTTCTTTGGAAGGAATGATGCTAAAGGTGAAGCTCCAGTACTTTGGCCACCTCATGCGAAGAGTTGACTCATTGGAAAAGACCCTGATGCTGGGAGGGATTGGGGGCAGGAGGAGAAGGGGACGACCGAGGATGAGATGGCTTGATGGCATCATGGGCTCAATGGACATGAGTCTGAGTGAACTTTGGGAGTTGGTGATGGACAGGGAGGCCTGACGTGCTGCGATTCATGGGGTCGCAAAGAGTCGGATACGACTGAGCGACTGAACTGAACTGAACTGATATACATACATATACATACACATATACATATACATATTTATGACTGATTCCCTTCTTTGTATGGTAGAAATCAACATGAAATTGCAAAACAGTTTTTCAGCAATTAAAACCTAAATAAAATATAATTGTAAAGATAATTTGAGGGGCTTGTTTAATTAAAATTTAATAAATGAGCAATTATATGTTTGGGAGCTGAATGTACTTCATTATCCATTTGTTTGTGGTGTATAACATATATGCTTAAATGCTTATACATGGATTAATTATATCCCTTTGGTAATATTGTTTATCCTCCCAAAAATGATCACCAAGCTTCCTGGAATGTTCATGTCTTAAAGATGGTGAACTTTCAAGATGTAACTAAAGGGCTTAGCAGTTTTCAAATCAAGTAAGTGTATCTGCCAGAGCACGCTCACCTCCTGCATTGACATGTTTTTCTAAGACTTACCTGTCCATTCTGTGCATTATAACATAGGTAAACATATAGGCCAACTAATATAAATTAATTGCTCATCATAACATTTAGAAAGATAAGGTTGTGATAGAAGAAAACAATTTCTTGCTAAGCAATATAACTGGAAGAGAGTTGCTGGTGAAACTTAGCAAATTGCCACTTAGGTCACTGGAGCATAAATAGTTGTGTGACTGTTCCAATGAGTGTCAGACAATTGCCACCTGAGTTCTTCTGACAAAACTAAAATAGACTGTCAAAGCTTTCCCTTTCACCCTAAAACTAGAACAGTGCTATTTCAGAGTGAAAAAACATACACATATTACATAATAGCTTAGCAATATATCTGCTTTGGGGAATGGATAATGTTGATATTGTAAANGATATGCAGATGACACCACCCTTATGGCAGAAAGTGAAGAGGAGCTAAAGAGCCTCTTGATGAAAGTGAAAGAGGAGAGTGAAAAAGTTGGCTTAAAGCTCAACATTCAGAAAACTAAGATCATGGCATCCGGTCCCATCACTTCATGGGAAATAGATGGGGAAACAGTGGCTGACTTTGTTTTTTGGGGCTCCAAAATCACTGCAGATGGTGATTGCAGCCATGAAATTAAAAGACACTCCTTGGAAGGAAAGGTATGACCAACCTGGATAGCATATTAAAAAGCAGAGACATTTCTTTGCCAACAAAGGTCCATCTGGTCAAGGCTATGGTTTTTCTAGTGGTCATGTATGGATGTGAGAGTTGGACTGTGAAGAAAGCTGAGCACCAAAGAATTGATGCTTTTGAACTGTGGTGTTGGAGAAGACTCATGAGAGTCCCTTGGACTGCAAGGAGATCCAACCAGTCCATCCTAATCTTTGTTTTTTGGGGCTCCAAAATCACTGCAGATGGTGATTGCAGCCATGAAATTAAAAGACACTCCTTGGAAGGAAAGGTATGACCAACCTGGATAGCATATTAAAAAGCAGAGACATTTCTTTGCCAACAAAGGTCCATCTGGTCAAGGCTATGGTTTTTCTAGTGGTCATGTATGGATGTGAGAGTTGGACTGTGAAGAAAGCTGAGCACCAAAGAATTGATGCTTTTGAACTGTGGTGTTGGAGAAGACTCATGAGAGTCCCTTGGACTGCAAGGAGATCCAACCAGTCCATCCTAAGGGAGATCAGTCTCGAATATTCATTGGAAGGGCTGATGCTAAAGCTGAAACTCCAATACTTTGGCCACCTCATGCGAAGAGTTGACATATTGGAAAAGACCCTGATGCTGGGAGGGATTGGAGGCAGGAGGAGAAGGGGACGACAGAGGATGAGAGGTTGGATGGTATCACTGACTCGATGGACATGAGTTTGAGTGAACTCCGGGAGTTGGTGATGGACAGGGAGGCCTGGCGTGCTATGATTCATGGGATAGCAAAGAGTCAGACACAACTGAGCGACTGAACTGAACTGAATTCTCACCATAGTTCTTTCATGTGGTTATACCAGTCCTATTTTTAAGGAGATGGATAATAAGGTTCAGAAGACCTAATTACTAGGCCAAGACCAGTTCAGTTCAGTTCAGTTCAGTCCCTCAGTCATGTCCAACTCTTTGTGACCCCATGGACTGCAGCACGCCAGGCCTACCTGTCCATCACCAACTCCTGGAGTTTACTCAAACTCATGTCCATTGAGTCAGTGATGCCATCTAACCATCTCATCCTTTGTTGTCTCCTTCTCCTCCCACCTTCAATCTTTCCCAGCATCAGGGTCTTTTCCAATGAGTCAGTTCTTCACATCAGGTGGCCAAAGTATTGGAGTTTTAACTTCAGTATCAATCCTTCCAATGAATATTCAGGTCTGATTTCCTTTAGGATGGACTGGTTGGACCTCCTTGCAGTCCAAGGGACTCTCAAGAGTCTTCTCCAACACTGCAGTTGAAAAACATCAATTCTTCAGTGTTCAGCTTTCTTTATTGTTCAACTCTCACACCACACATGACTATTGGAAAAACCATAGCTTTTGCTAGACAGACCTTTGTGGGCAAAGTAATGTCTCTACTCTTTAATATGCTGTCTAGGTTGGTAATAGATTTTCTTCCAAGGAGCAAGCGTCTTTTAATTTCATGGCTGCAGTCACCATCTGTAGTGATTTTGGAGCCCCCCAAAATAAAGTCTGTCACTGTTACCACTGTTTCCCCATCTATTTGCCATGAAGTGATTGGGCCGGATGCCATGATCTCAGTTTTCTGAATGTAGAGTTTTAAGCCAACTTTTTCACTCTCCTCTTTCAACTTTCATCAAGAAACTCTTTAGTTCTTCTTTGCTTTCTGTCTCAAGGATGGTGTCATCTGCATATCTGAGGTTATTGATATTTCTCCCAGCAATCTTGATTCCAGCTTATTCTTCATCCAGTCTGACATTTCACATGATGTACCCTGCATATAAGTTAAATAAGCAGAGTGACAATTCAGCTCTGACATACTCCTTTCCCAATTTGATGAACCTTTCCTGATTGGGTTTCCCTTGTGGCTCAGCTGGTAAAGAAGCTGCCTGCAATGCGGTAGACCTGGGTTGGATCCCTGGGTTGAGATGATGCCCTGGAGAAGGGAAAGGCTACCCACTCCAGTATTCTGGCCTAGAGAATTCTGTGGACAGTCCATAGGGTCGTAAAGAGTCGGACAGGACTGAGCGACTTTCACTTTCACTTTCCCGATTTGGAACCAGTCTGTTATTCCATGCCAAGATCACCAGGACATTAAAATTGAGACAAGGGACAAAAATGAAAGCTATTTGGAGTCCTCATAAGTAATATAAAGAGATTCCGAGAGTAGAATTTCTGTAAACCAACCTGCTTCTCAACTTTGTATTTCTGCCTCTTTCTTTTTTTTTTTTTTTAACCAGTCACACAGAATTGAAAATCAGGAACCATAGACAGAGGAGCTTTAAACATGGAAGGACTCTCAAGCTGATATCAAAGTGAAGCCTGAAAGTTTCTCAAAGGTGCTCCAGGGCTGTCTTAGGGGTGAAGTTGGGGGTGGGAGTTTCAAGAAAAATTGTTGTTCATAAAACTGGCACTGGAGTCTCTCTTACATAGAATCTGACTTGGCTTAGAAAAAGACTTAGCAAACTTCAGGGAGATAGAGGTAAGACCTTGATGGTATGATCTGAAAGGCAGCAAGGAAGAGATGGTTGAGCCACTAGCACAAAAAACAAGCCAAGATTTGGAAAGTGATGAAGAGAGAAGAAAAAAGGAGGGAGAAAGGATGGATATCACAGGTGAAGGCTAGTGGTGAGTCAGCAGAAATGGCCCATGAGCCTTTTGAGAACAGTGAAGTCTCATTTTAGCTATCTGCTCCAGGGTTCTCTGATGTACATCTGTCCTCCCCATGTCCTCTTCATCCCACTACACAAACCTGCCTGGTAGGAGGACATTTGAGAGGATGGGAAGAGGGTGGAGAAAAGGTTGCATCCTACATTTTGGTCACGGTTGGGGTAGAGAGGAAGATGCAGGATGAGCATTCAGCAGAGCTAGATGGAGGCGCCCAAGATGCTCGGGGGAAGCAAGGGCCTCGGACCTCATGCAGTGTGCGGAGTGGGTTCAGACGATCTTCCCCGGATCCCGAGGAGCAGGTGGCCCTCTCCAGAGCAAGCGCCCCAAGTCGGGCTCCTTGCCTCCAAAGGCCCCTCAAAGACCCCGCTTTTTCTACCTCCTGATTGTTTACCCTGAAACACTCTTCACAAATCCTCCCTGTGCGTGTAGCCACGTGGTTTTCTACTTATTAAATAAAATCCATTGTCTTAAGCCTGGCCTCTCCCACCATTGTCCTTGAACCCTCTGCTCTTGCCAGGCTGTGTCCCCTTACATCCACTCTGCTGCCTCTGTCCGCGTTCCCTGGCTGTGTCTGTCCTTTCAGCTGAAAGATGCTGTGTGGTGCTGATGCTGGCAGGGGGGTTAGCCCTGAGGCCGATGGCTGTTCACGAGGCTCAGACCTTGAGGTGCTGGGGATGGATACCTCTCCCAACACCGCAGATGTGTCCCAGATGGGAAAGGCACTCATCAAAGGAGGAAAGGATGACAGTCGGTGTGTGTATGAGAGACTCAGAGCAGCACAGCATGGTGGGGCTGGAAGCCCGCTGGGCTGGGAGCCTCAGGAGAGGAGTTTTTACGAACAGGAAGAGCCCTGCCAGCAGCTGTGCTGGAGGACAGAGTGGAGGCCACTCTGGCTGGTGACCTTCTATCAGATCCTGACCCCGGGGCCGTGCTCAGCGGGCCGGCTGTGGAGGCAGACAGAGAAGTCAGCACGTGTATGTGGAGTGACATCCCTGCCACACAGGCCAGTGTGTCGGTCCTGGGACAGGAGAGCCTGGGGAGGGAGGGGTGGTGGGAGTGCAGGAGTCCAGGAGCCACCTGAAGAGCGTGTGGAACCACAGACAGGGGCTCTCCCTGGTGCCAGCGGGACCACGGCTCGGAAGGCCAGGTGAAGAGGACACCCAGGAGGAGCAGAGATTCCAAGCCTGGTCTGAGCCAGAGAGCTGTTCTCTGTTTTTGTTTTGAGATTTGTCATATTAATCTATTAAATGGAATTTGTGCCCAAGAAAGAGTCAACTATTTTTAATAACTCATCTATGACTAGTAATGAGCTGAACAGATCACAGATCCCCCAAGCACCTCAAGACTGCTTGGGGGTAAGGTAAAGCCAGCCCATGAGCACTTGGGATTGGGAGGGTCCTTTCCCATGCCTTTAGGAAGAGCCTTCAGACTGAGTTTTCCTTCCCCTCGTAGGCCCTTTCCCTTTCTAAATCGTCATTACAAATGTGCCCAGGGGTTGACTCTGAAATATGTGGTTATATTTTCAAGCATTGTTTTCTCCCAGTTTCCTTTGCTTGAGTCATGGCAATGTCACAGGAGGACAGCAAACAGTTTCCTTTTCTATGAAATAGGACAGTCAGTACCTACTTGCAGGCTACTGTGAGGATATCGATTACCCGTGTGTGGTGCCTAGTGGAGCTTAGCACACAGTAGGTATTCAATGAAACACATGTCATATTATTTTTAATCCTGCTACTGTTCTCCGCTGCTCCTCCTGGCTCTCTCTTATTCCCTTTCTCTGTTTAGAGAGTAAGCACAAAGTTTGGAAATTAGGGCTTAAAATATATTTCCGTTAACTGTGGCCTCTTTTGGCAGTCTGCTATTGAGGGGTAAATGATGGTGTGGGCAGGCAGAGATGGAAAAGACCCTTTTTCAGTGATCTAAGCACCTGGGTTATACCCAGACATCACTGACAGGACCATTTATCACCTTCATAATTCTCCAGGTGTGCAGTGAAAGCCATTTATAAGCTCCTTCCTCCTCTTTTTTCTTCTGAATATTTTAAAAAATCACTTCAGTGTGAAACTAATCAATGACATTCTACCAGATGCTGGAGTGAAGGAAATGGGGAACTAAAATCTTTTCAGAGAAGATGAAATAGAGGTGCATTGATTTAAAAGAAACTAAACTCAACTTTTACCCATTTATTAGGTCCCTGCCAGATTTAAGAGAATGATTCTCAGTTTCTAGTCTATGGACTCCCAGCGCCACTGTCTCCTGCGAGTACTTATCTGGAAACAAAAGGCAGGTTCCTGACCTCACTCTCATCCTACCAGGTCCATCTTTAATTGCAAGAATCATGGAGTCACATTTTAAATAAGTTCCCCATCAAATCTGAGAATCACAGCAACACAGGAAATATAAATGTGTATAGTTTGTATCTTTAGGCAATTTATAATCTCGGTGGAGCTGATAAAAATGCAGGATGGTGACAAAATCACTGTGTGCTTTAGAAAGAATTGGCAGCAGAGCACAGGATGGACTTGATTGGGAAGATGGACATGGGAGATTTGTTCAGAGGTGTTGGCAGTAAGCCTAGAGTGAGATAAGGGCTGGAGGTGCTGAAAAGGAGGGACAGATGCCACATGTCAACCCCACATAGATATGGGTTTTTTGTTTTTTGTTTTTTTTTTAATTGCAGGCATTCACCAATTCCTTTTGGAAATTGGAAGGCGACAGATAACAAACTAATAAAAAGTATGAAATATATGAAAAAATTGATTCAATTCATGCTAACGGAGGCCCCAAGCCCTGGAGAGAGGATGACCTTTCTGAGTGTAATTCAGAATAAAACAACCCTGAAGCTCACATAAATGCTGAAGTTTTAAAAAGCTTTCTGAGTCTCCAATTGTAATATTCTGGAGAAATTCACTAGAGCTGCTTTTTGCTTCTTTTTGGTTCCTCTGCTTTGCTGGGGCCTAAGTATGGGCTTAGTCTTTCTGTGAAGTTGTCAGAACCAGCTATGGAGGCCAGGTGGGTAGAAATGAGTCAGGGGGTACTTTGGGAGAGGGTTCGAGGTGGTGAGCTTTGAGCCAGATTTTACACGGGATGATGAACATAGAATAAAAGTAAGAAGGAAAGTGGTTATAGGAGGTGAGACTGACAGGTGTAGAGGAACCACAGTTTCTAGATAAAGATGAACTCAGTTCACATGGTTCTAGACTTCAGATAGGTGAGCCGGATGAGAAGCATGAACATTCCTCCAGAGCGGGGACAAGCTGACTTCATCGTTCCGCTCCATTACTGTCAGCGTTGGGTGTGCAGGGATCTGAGCCCTCAGAAGAAAGTACCCCTTAATTTAGGGGAAAGGGCCAGAAAATGCCCCTAGCTAAAATGAAGCCAAAATGTCAGCTGGAAATGGGTGCACTTGG